>JBBPRI010000153.1:0-48845 GCA_038092955.1 Boletus pseudo-olivaceus | reverse complement strand
TTCTCGATATCACCGCTTTGTCTGTTTTGTTGCTTCCGTCGTTCCGCTTTTGGGTCCCCTTATTTTACTTGTTTCGTTGCTATGTTAGTCTCCTTGTCTTACTTATCTAGACGGCGCAGTGCAATTTGAGGCCACACTTTTTCTCCTTTTCGAAACATTGCCCGAGAAAAAAAGTAAAAAATAAGGAAAGCAATAAATTGAGTGGACTTGTATTTGACTTAATCTACTTGGCACAACTTATGCTTATTTGACCTTATTTCGACACAACAAGCACGAATAAGACTGAATAAGTAACCTGACATTTTCCTGATGTGTGAGATACTTCTAAAGAAGCTCGCTTCTACTTCCTCTGCTCACTTCTCTTGATCCAACTCCCTCTTGTCGGAACACTCTATTGGTGGGACTACTCTCCGTAGTCAGCCATCCTAAAACCACTGTCGTCCCGCACTCTGGTCACGTGCAAACAGCCGAGCTAAGTTGTGCTCTCGCGTAACAATGATGGATCAGGGAGAGATCAGAGGGATTGGTGGTGGCAGCCTCCATCTGAGGAACAAGGTACGAGTTCCAGAGATCCTCAAATGATGGGAAGATACAATAGGATAATAACAAGGAAAAAGGTTACCCCCCTGAACGTTATGTACATGTGATGGACGTTGTAGGAGCCAGAGGCTCGCTATGGTTGCAAACAATGTTTCTCCGTTATTCCTATCCATTTTCTAGCATTGTCCGGGCCTCCTATCCAGTGCACAATCCGTCCGAGTGTGATCCGTATATTATCCGTACGTATCCAATCCTTCCGTCTCATTTCCGGGCTGATCATTGTCATCCAGATTCATCGGATCGATGGCTAACATTCTAGACTCACCAGACGATGGTCTCTGTCTTACAAATTAACATTCGATCACTTTAGATTTGATCGTTTTATTGATAGTGTTAGAACGACAGACGGTATCACTTCCTGTCACTGAGCAGGGCCGCTCAGCTTTTTCCTATTCAGTTCCGATTCACTTGTGCGAGGTTCTCCACCCATCGCAACCACTATTTAGTTTCTTTTATCATACTACAAATATTTAATACTGGTCGATAGAGAAGTCTAAGGACTATAAAAGACCTGTACTGTCTAGTAAATCATCATTGAAGTTTCGGTCCCCATTTTCTTCTTAGTTCCTTTTCAACATTGTCAACATTGTCATTCGTCGTCTGATAAATCAATCTGTTCGTATCCGACCGTCATCCTCAATCCGGATTCTTTCCCTTCACTCTTCCGGTTTCCGCTCCATTCCAGAAAACGTCCGGAAACTTACCTTCGCACCCGGATTCATCTTCACTCCCCCTTCTCATTTGATTAACCCTGCTTGAACCCTTTGGGTCGAGTTTATACTCGCACTCATCTTTCACTGACTTTGTTGATTGACTTATTAGCTTATTGCTTAAAAGTTATCACCACCCAACTTTACATCTCTTCAACATCACATTTATAACATTGCAAATATCAATTCTTTCCAAAATAGCCAAATATCAGGACACTTATGTATATGAGCCACTGTATATACTAGTCTACTTGTTGTCTACATCCACCACATACCCACCATCATTGCACTTGATTGGGGAGGTTGGTGGGGTGAAAGGGGGCAGGTAACCCCATGTGACAGTCTGAGGTCACATTGATGTTTGCATGACAGTGATACTGAACTGAAATTTCAGTTTCAATGTTTGCTGTCCATACTGGACCTGATAACTATTGACAACAATACATATATGGTAAGTTCTAATATATCTAAAGTCTTTCATCACGAGAAAATGAATCTGTTATAAGCAAATCCTGAATTGTGAAAAATATTAGCATGTAAAGTTGGCAAGGAGTAATTGTGAACTAACATAAGGTGCAAATGGCCAAGAATGGAATGCCTGCACAAGTGCTGCCCAATCTTGTACATCCATCTCACGCACAGGCTTGTTGATATCAATTGAGTGATGACCAGGTAGGGAACCATCTGCAAGCGTAGTCAACAGGGTTGATGCACCCGGGGCGAGATGGCTAGCAAAGAATGAGTGATTGAGACTGGACAAGCTGTGCTGACATACGAGATAGCACGGTTGAGTGGATTTGATTTGAGAACAAATAGTTTGCGCAAGCAAAAGTCCCATTTGTCAAGAAGTCCTTTCTTGATGATCTATCAAATCTGTAAGTTATCTCAGCTTACCAGAAATTGGGAACGAGACCTGTTCCAACAATGGATCTATAGTAATGGCTACCATATTTCTGTTTTGCCGGTTTTTCTTTGAACGACCTTCAGCGGTGGCAATACTTGGTGGCCAAAAGTGCTCCTCGTATGGCTGAAGGATACCCGAAGGAACCACCTCCCGAAATGAGGCAACAGCTTCAGCTACTACAGATAACTTGCACCGATTTCTCAGCTTTTCGGCATTGCTGGCATTTGCCGATATACGCTGCGAGAGCCCGTCAAAACGGCCAAGGCAGAGCAACAACGTAGACACACCTCCCACACAAAATCATGCATTATGTAGTGCATGGGAACTCTGCCATAGCGGAACAACCAACCCCGGTCGGGTACTAGACGCAACAGTTGTGCAATAAGCTGCTCGCCATAAATGGAAGTCGGAAGATGTGCAATAAAACGAAGCGGAGGATCAGCTGAAGGTGACAGAGGTCAATCGAGCTGATGTATTTCTGTGAATACCAGAAAGACGTACGCTCTTGCCAACTGGAAGCTTCAACGTCCCACAGGTGACCCTCGGCTTCCAGATTGCGATAGGTACTCCATGCATATCCATCCCACGGGAGGACCTGGACGCGAGGATCGGTCACTTGGAGCGGCTGAATGTGTTCAACGTGCCGCGTGGAAAATGGTAAAATATATCGACATACCCGAAGGTTATCGAGAAAACATTCGGTATTCTCGAGAACAATAATCTTGCGTATCCGTTCCTTCGGCAACTGCAGCAAAGCACGCGTCAATATTCCTGGTCCTACAAGGATTATCGTCAATAAACGTATAGTCGTGTCCATAAATTTATCATGACCTGGAAATGCTTCAATGACGACCTTGTCTTTTGTCCCAGCCGGAACAAACGCCTCCGCAACCCTAGCTGCTGTCTCAGAATTACGGAGACAGACATGATGTTTCACAACTTGTGCACTTGTTGCTGTCGGGAACGCTGGTACTCCTGTTGCACTGCGATACTTTGTTGCTGCAGAGAACCAGCGCTTGGAGGGAATCGACAACATATACATAGTTTACTTGCAAGTACCATAAATTGAACCAAAGTCATGTCCATTACGTCATTGATCGTTGACCTTCCGTTTTTGGTTGCTAGCAACTTCAATTCTCTGGGTCATTCACGACTTGCCCGACGATGAAGGGATCAATCGATTACTCCCTCTACTTGGTCACCGGACGTGAGCTACTCCCAGAAGGAAAGGTACATCCCTGAGACTACCAACACCCGGATCAGCTTACGCATTAGTCCGATCAGACATACCACGATGTTCTCAGAGAAGTGACTTCTCTCATGCCAACTTTCCAGTGAACACCTGGCTGATTTTCCAACCAGGCATTGGAGGGTGGTGTAACCATTGTACAAGTTCGAGAGAAGGAAGCAGATACAGCTGAAGTGCGTTATGAACTACTCTCATTATATCTTCATTGGCAAATGGTTTTTGTGCGTGGTTTGCCCCTGAGTCGCGCAGTTTCTGCAGATCGCCAAGGAAACTAAAAGCTTATGTGAAGAATATGGTGTCCCTCTCGTTATCAATGACCGTATCGACATCGCCCTAGCTATCGACGCAGACGGTGTGCACCTGGGACAAACAGATATGCCAGTGCATGTGGCTCGAGTTCTTCTCCCTCCAGGGAAGATTATTGGTGTATCTTGCAACAACGTAAATCACGTCAAGAAGGCTATAGAAGATGGTGCCGATTATGTTGGCATCGGAGCGGTTTGGGCGACCAATACAAAACAGCTCACAAGTCCTGTCCTTGGTGTACGGGCAGTCGGGCCACTGCTCGCAGCTCTAGATGGTACATCCGTGAAAGCCGTTGCCATTGGTACGACTCAGTCCGACTCTCTGGTATTATGACAAAGAAATGTGACGATCGCCAGGGGGCATCAAGTCCAGTAACACATTGAGAACCTTGCATGGGTCTGTGTCAACTACTGGGCATAGATTAGATGGTGTGGCTGTCATTTCGGAAATAATCGTATCTTCGGAGCCTTCCAAATCTGCCAGAAGACTCAAAGAGGCTTATCGGTCCTGGTCAAGTCTAACTGAACAATTAGACAAAGTATCTCCGTCCTACACTACGGATACGATCAAAGACGGGGTTGTTGACCTGTTGCGAGTCATAAAGCAGACTAAACCACTCATTCACCAGGTGACTAAGTTTACCTGTTTGACTTCATGTACACGGCTCATCTCCCACAGATCACGAATACCGTTGTGGCAAACCAATCTGCCAACGCCACCCTAGCGCTGGGTGCAAGCCCAATCATGGCTTCTGCACCGGAGGAGATGTACGACTTAAGCCGCGTCCTCGGCGCGTTGCTCATCAACTTCGGCACGGTCACAGACAAGAAGGGCATGCTAGTCGCCGGACAGTTCGCAAATGACGCGAAGAAGCCAGTGATTTTTGATCCGGTTGGTGTAGGGGCGACGGAGTTTCGTCGCAAAGTCGCTGCCGAACTGCTAAACACTTGGCAAGCCAGTGTCATCAAAGGCAATGCGGGAGAGCTTGCCGCCCTCGCTGATTCAGAGGAGGTGGGTTCAGAGTCGTTAGTCCGCGGGTAAGGTTTCCAATACTAACGTGTTATTCCTCGAGGTGCAAGCCAAGGGCGTTGATAGTATTGGTGTCGGATTTGCGAATCCCGCTACATTTGTAAGGAACTTAGCAAGAAAAGAACGTGAGTTTATCGCGATCTTAATGTCTTCCGCGTATGCATGTCTCTAAATTTTCAGGATGTGTTGTTGCTCTTACTGGGGCCATTGATTGGGTTTCGGACGGAACCACTGTCGTCAAACTTAGAAATGGGCACCGGCTACTCGGTGACATCACCGGCTCGGGGTGTATGGCAGGCACTTGTATAGCTACGTTCTGTGCTGGAGCTTGGGACTTGGCAAAAAACGAAGATGGGGCAGCAAAACTCGTGAAAGGTGACATTTTGATCGCGGCGGTCGGAGGGTATGTTCGCCATACTTTTCCGATAGGCTGAAGCTTATACTATAAAAGCATCTTGGCACTTACCATCGCAGGGGAACGCGCCGCAACGCGGTCCGACGTGCAGGGGTCGGGAACGTTCCTGCCTGCACTTATTGATGAACTTTATAACTTGACACCGGAGACAGTGAAGGAGTGTGGTCAAGTGGAGGTAGTAACAGCATAGTAACAACACACATATATACGGAAATACAATTTGATGTATCTGTCAAGACACATTTAAATCATTCTAGAAGGTGCATTGGTAACGTCGTTAGGGAGGTCGAGGATCTTAGTAAACGGCATCGATGGCGTCGGCTGGAGCCAATTCTTCTCGTCGTAGCGGGCATGGGGCGGGCCATCAATCATGTGGAACGTGTACGCATAGCGAGTCCGGCTACTCATGTTTCGCTCAGACTTGTGCAATACATTGCCGTGAATCAGTACTAGGTCCCCTGCGGCAACCTCTTCAAACACGGTTTGGTGGATACCACAACACGAACTGACCTGGTTCGCAGGTTTGTATAACATAACACCCGGTTGCGCTTGCAGGATTCCCGTTCATGTTGGGAGGAATGGGAGGGCAGATTTTCTCAAACTCGGTTCCACCTCCAGGCTTGCGTATAAAACGTTTGGTAATCGGTGTGGTAAGATGCGAGCCCGGTAGGAACGAAAGCGCTCCATTAGATGGCGTGCATCTTTCCATCGGTATCCAGAATCCGAGGGCGGTGGGAGGGGAGGTATACTGGAACAGTAGTTAGAATGGTGGGAATCCAGCGGTGAATTTCGAGGGAGATGTCTACACACAAGGAAGGTCCTTAGAGAACACAGTCATGTTGCGCGACATGACAGCAACGTAAGTTGACATCATGATCCATCAATCAGTGACTCACGAGTCTGTGTGTTCGGGAACTAGCAAGTAAGCTTTTAGTGAGGATTGATGACGTGCTTGAGATACAAAACCAATTACCAGCTCCACCGATCTCTGGTTGCTTGAAGATGACCATCGACTGAAGGACTAATGACGGTAATTGTTGAACAATCGTGGCCCCTGGGATCCGGTAGCAAAGCTTATTTACCAACAGGATCGTGATGAAATTTGAGGTCTCTGACTACAGCCTTCAACTTGTCATTCTCCAGGGTCACCGCCCGGAAAACCGGATCGAGCACGTGTAGTGCTGCAGCATTTCAGCCTTGTAAGAAAAATAGTGCCAGGCAGTATCGCACCATGCCCGATCTTGTTGACTGCCTTGGTCTTATCCCTTGTAAGCTGACCATTCTCACTCACGGCTTCGTCCTCTAGGAAGTAGCAGATTTTATCACCCGAGTTGAGGAAGTAGTCATCCCCAATGTGGTTCTTGTCAGATGTGGTGAACTTTGTCTGAGCATTTTCATTCTCTTGATTTGCGGCAAGGTAGTAATGATCGAACACTCACAAGTGGGTGGTCTTCAAAGCTGAAGTCAGCCAACAGATCTTTCGAGCGTTGAAGGAGAGATGAGACCTGGTCTTGCGACAAGAAATTTGGAATGCAGACGTAGCTGTCAACCGTGGCTGAGCTACACTGACTCTTCGTGGAAACCTAAGAGCAGTAAGTTCACTCACCCCTCCCGATACAACTAGATAACGTAGTATATAGTAGTGAGCTGAATGAAACCTCCATAAATGACTTCTCACTAGCCTGATCCACTTGTTCCTGTGTCATGTACTCCATGTCGACTTGAAGTTGGTGGTGGGAGATTGAACCTCAGATCACTCGTGGTCCGTACTACTCCGAGCGCGCACGGTGGCGTTTTGATGAACTGGGTACGTTGCGCGGGCGACACATTTTATGCCGGATTACATCCACTACGTTGCATAGGAAAGAGTGTAGAATAAAACAATAATCACGAGCACTTGATAATAGTCAACTATACTGTACAAGAGGCTCGTTTGAAGTCCAAAACGCAGTCTCATACCTCCGAGTCCGCTGCGTTATCGTCGGTATCAATGTTTTCTCCAGTGACCAGTCGCTGGATAAGATGATCAATTTTTGCTTTGTGTATCCGGTGATGTTCTTGCCATCCTTTCCAAGGATGATGAGGATGCTACAACAATGCGGCTCATTAATTGGCTGTCGTAGGGAATACAAGGAATGCATACCAGTCGCCCAAATGCTTGGAATATTTTATCCGACGTGCCCTCGGGCTTTGTGAAGAAATACTTGGCAAGAAGAATGTCGTCTGAGCGGGAGTACCGCATCTTCTTTTCGGGTGGCTGTGGTAAAGGATCATCCCCTTCTGTCCTGTTCAGTTCGTGTTTGTGGCGACGCCAAAACTTCATCCATGATGCACGAGAGTGGTGTGGCGCCTGAGAATGAAATGAGCGACGAACATCATGCGCAGTGAATGAATGACCTTTGTAGCGACATCTTTCCAGAACGCTACCATGTCGAAACGATCCTGAGATCTATGACGGAAGTTGGAGGATAGTAAACAAACCGAACGCTGTCCATCATGCATTCGACCCACTTCCTATATTCCATGAAGCGAACCAAAAATGTCACATCCTGTTCCGTGAACGCGACTCCTTTACCAGTCGTACTCCTGAACAATGCCCTCGGGGGAGTCGGAGACCGATTACGCGGCTGATTACCTTCTTGTTGTAGTCGTTGCTGCGCCGCTGCAATGATCCCGGGACCGGTACTAGCTCGGAGCTGTTCTTCCGCTTCGTTCTGTTCTTGTTCTCCCTCTTCTTGGGGAGTCACTGCGTCCCCAAGGTCCATGGAATACCCACCAAGCCTGATTTGATGTTTGTTGCAGTATCGGCGCCAAGAGTAAAATCTGGGGAGAGGTTATTCGATGGGATGAGAGTGGTATACGGACTGGTTTGCTCACGTATGATGCGGGGCCTACAGGGCGAATCGCTTAGCAAATACATCCGTATGTTGGGCAAAACTACAAACCTTCACAGCTATCCTCTCACATATTTCTCTCAGGCTGGGAAGGATTGAATTTAGAAACCCCATGCATAGGAAAGTGAAGAGACACGAACCTTAGTACAAGACCTTGCTCTTGACAGTAATCAATGTATCTTTTGAGATACAATACATCGTCAGAGGTAAAAAGATTCCCGCCATATGTGCTCTTGATTACGCGGTTGGGTGGCGTAGGAGACCGAGCGGGCGGATTCCTTCGATTGAGGACAAGGGTAGAGGGCGGTGGCGCAGGAATTCCCTACTAAGATTTCAGATATGTGACTGCGATAATACATTGTGAGCTTGCCTGGTTCCGACTTCGCTTCCGACCACGGGATTTTTCTCCGGTAGCATTGTCAACAGTTGCATTAGACGAGCCGGCAGTCGAAGGGCCTGGATCGTGGATGTAAGGAGGAGGTTGCTCGTAAGGTTGCTCGTACTGGACAGGCACGTCAAGCTACATGATACAGGGTGATTCGAATGCCAAACTAACCGTTGCAGGATCATAGGTGTAATCACCTGGAGGTGCAGTTGCCCAATCCGTTTGCTCGTCTCGATACCTATAAGCGTAAGGTGGACCACTCGGCCCTGCTACCATATGAGGTGGAGGCTGTTCAAAACCAGTGACCCATGGACCATCCCGATAGGGCTGTGCAGGGCGAGGGAGCATTCCTGAAGGAGGCTGAGGAGGGGCCATGTGAGTCTGTTGTGGTGCGATGGCGTTGGGAGCTTGCCATGACTGAGGAGGTGCTGCAGTGGGGTGCTGCATACCGCGAGGGGGAGGGTGCATCGGGTGTGCATAGACGGGATAACCGTACGAGCCCTGTGGTGGTGGGTGCACAAGGGGGTCAGTTGGACCCATGGTCGCAAGCGGCTGGGGAGGTGGGGGAATGGGTGGCAACGAAGACACTTGAGCAGAGGAGGCAGGGTCATTCTGGGAAGGAACGACGGCTGGGGAATCGACCCTATAAGAAGACTGATCTTAGATAATGACATGGAATGCGGGGGGGCTCTACTTTTCTGTACCAGTCACTTTGCACCCTGCCCAGTTGTTCTGGAATGTCTGGAGTGCGGCGGTACGAATACACTCATGGACCCAGCGGGAGTGAAGAACGATTTTGCCTTTCTTGCCAGCATACTGGCGGAACAAGTTCTGACCCGACTCTTTGTGGGGATCAACTGATATGTGGATGAGGGTTGTTGGTGCAGTTGGGGAAGATCGATGGATACTTGCCTAAGATGTATGGAGTGCCACTGTAACTAGGAGAGACGGCACCACCGTGTTTCTGAGGCTAGTGATGGGACCGCATGATTGGTACGCAAGCGTGATTCACTCACGGTGATGAGGTCTACGAGGTCATCTCTGTCGTCGACGTCCTTTTCGATGTAGATTGTGAGCGGGGTGCCCATCATGGGCTCGAGAAAGAGGACGGCATTCTGGGGATCGTTGGGAGGTGGGGGGGCATTCTGATTGTGAGCGCGTCTAGTAGAGCGGGCTGGTGCCATGGGTCTTGGCCAGGACTGGTTTTGATGCCTTCAGAAGAGAGGCGAAAGAAAAACCGCCAGCCAAAATGAGGTCACGGGGTGTGTGACACATACAAATTTGGAAGCATATCAGTGGTTGGAGTCCTGCAAGCGGACTTTCAATCCATCTCACCGGCACCTCGGCTGCACTGCACCGACCAGATTCTGAAACACTTTTCGTAATGCTCGCCCATCATAATGGAGAAGGGGCTTGGGAGTTCGGGACACAATAAATCGTGCACACAACTACGTTACCATATACGCCACATGCACCCGAACGCGGTGGTTTTGAGGACACTAATAAGCGCCGGACAACACTGATGCTGAATACGCCGACTCAGTGCCCGGAGCGAGTGTATGGGGGCACACGCGGGGGACAACACACGAAAAAAACATCAAATAGATGATGATCAATGGTGGTGTTGTGTCTTGTTTGTATATACAACAACAGGAAGTCGGAGTCTAAAAATGTATTATCTGGATTGTGGACGAGTTTCCCGTCGATTCACCCGCAAACAGCAGATACTCATCTTGCTGCCCATCCGCTCTATTCCTCGCTCTCCTCCCTCATCCTCCACCTTTCTCTCGCCGACACTTCCCTTCTCCTTCTTCCATCATCATGGCCAACGTCGCTGGCCGCAAAAAATCTATCATCTCCACCCCTGGCCTCGTAATTGAAACACCCGTCGCTAATAACAACATCCTTAACAAGGCTGCCTCCGCCTCCACTTCTCTCTACCAACAATGCTCTTCCTTACGTGCTCGTCTCATGCGCATCCCAAATTTCTCCCATTTCTTCATCCTTTCCTCTCCCAACGGCGACCTTCGTCAGTCCACCGATCCAGTCACGCAGCTTTGGGATTGCTTCACCCTCGGCATCCCCCTCTGTTTTCTCTTCAACCTCCTTCCTCCCCCAACTCGTCCTATCGGCGAGATAAGCACTGATCCTGCCACTTTCGACGTCTCCAATGAAAAAGAGAAGAAGCGTGCCATTGCTAAATTCGCCATGAGACTGTCTGAAATAGACAATTGCGAAAGGTTCACCGTATCCGATTTGTGGGATCGTCATTCCACCGACGGCTTGGTGAAGGTGCGAAGCCCTGTGTTGTCTCCGTCGATTCGTAACCTTGACATACCGCAGGTTGTTAGTACTGTCACTACCCTTGTCGACCTTTTACCCTCCGATCTGTTCGAGCCAGCTCCAATCTCTCCCCCTCTGCTCGCATCGCAAGAGTCGATAGATTCTCTTGCAAACCACACATTTAACGCTACGGTCGCTCCAACTGCGCATGACGCGGCTCGAAATAATATTGTCAGGGAAATGGTAGAAACTGAACGTAAATATGTACAGGATCTGGAGGTCATGCAGGTCAGACACGCATCTTTTCGTTTCGCTATCCTTCACTGACTTGAGCCAGAAATACGCAACCGCATTGTCCCAAAGCAACACAATAGACCAGGACACCATCCATCTACTTTTCCCGGGTCTAAACAAGTTACTGAACTTCCAGAGAAAGTTCCTTATTCGCCTTGAGAGCACCGCCGAATTGCCTTGGAAAGACCAGCGTTGGGGTCTGCACTTTCTCGAGAACGTGAGTCCAATTGTTCCCTTTTTCGATACTTAACACATACTTAATGCGGTGCTTTCGTTGTCATTGCAATACCTCGTGTTCTATTTGGAACAATAGGAAGACGAATTTGCGGTTTATGAGCCTTACTGTGCTAACTACACCAATGCAGCAGATATCATGATTAAAGAGGAGCAAAACTTGTCGGTATGTGATCATTCATTCCATGTCGGCTCCCCGCCAACTCGGTTGCCATGTGGGCTCGGTTGGTGTGACGACGGTCGACATCAGTTGCATCCGAAAATAACATTTCTAATGTTTCCGTCCTCGTGTGTTCCAGGTACACAACAATTTGATCAACGCCAAATCAGAGCTACCCGCCTTTCTAATCAAACCTGTTCAAAGAATTTGCAAGTATCCACTGCTCCTGGATGTGAGTGATCTTTCTCTATGTTAAATTGCGTCTTTTCACTTTCACTTGCAGTCCCTAGTCAAGGCATCAACCATTGTTGATTACCCACACTACGAGGAGCTTCAAGCTGGTTCTGCCGCAGCGAAGCGGATAACAGACAAGATCAATGAAGCACAGCGTCGCGCGGAGAATAACCAAACTGTACGAAATCTCGAAGGTCGCGTCAAAGAATGGAAGGGTCATCACTTGTCCAACTTTGGTAACCTCCTGCTCGACGATATTTTCACTGTTACCAAGTCAGAAGTGGATCGAGAGTACCATGTCTTTCTATTCGAGAAGATCATCTTATGTTGCAAGGAGGCGCTCCAACCACCACCGAGCGGTAAAAGGGGCGGCAAAAACAACTCAATCCTGAAGAAGCAGCCTACCCCCTCAGTCCCGCCTGCTCCCGGTGTACCGAACAAGAAGAAGGATACCCCGCTCCTTCTCAAAGGTCGTATCTTCTTGAATAACGTCACCCAGGCCGTTCCAAGTTCACCAAGAAGTTCGGTTGGTGCGTATGCGATTATCGTATTTCATCACTCACAAATTAACATTCCTTCAAGGTTCTTCTAACGTCAACCCATACTCTCTTGCTGTATGGTGGAGAGGTGATGACGATTTGGAGTACTTCATTCTCCGCTGTCGTTCGGACGAGCAGTTAAAGCAGTGGGAGACCCAGATTAACAGGCTAATCAGGGAAGTAGCAAGTCGAAGGGCTTCAGATCGAAATATCTCGCAATTTGTCGCGCACAATAACCATACTTCCATGCCCCGCTCGATTACCCAGCGGTCCCCACTTCCCTACACTCATGACAGAGCATCATCTTCGATGTCGCACGTCCAATATGTAAACAGTCTACCGCCTCATCCCGCTAGCGGTCGTCACCGACCAAGTCCTTATCCCAGCGAGGAGCAATTTTCTGTGGCGTCGTCTTCCGGATCGTATTCTAGCGCTGGACACCCCGGACATGTTTCCGCAGATGGGTTCGAGTTTGATCTGGATGACGAGTACGAAGATTACCCACCATCAAGCATACCCTCGTCAGGGCGCGGCACGCCGTTAGGCACACACCGTCTAACAGGACAAAACCTTCAACCTGACCGTGATTCCTTCACCGGGTACGACCATTCTCGAGCTCGAACAGAAGATACCAACGGTTATATTCATACTCAATGGAGATCTGCCAATGGTACTCAGCCATTCCCCAGCGCTGCTGGGTCTGCTATACCCTCTTACCGTCCACAGGCCACGCGGATGAGCTCTACCACAAGCGTAATGGATGCTGGCTTCGGCTCTGGTTCTCGACCTCCTCGAATTCCCCTGCACACCCAAATAAGCTCCCAGAAGCTCACGGCTCCGTATGATCAACCTGGGACACCGACTTCCATTCATAGTGTACCAGTCGCTCTACCACTTAGCCGATCCAGGAGTGCAAGTCAACCCAGCGCATATGTTCCACAGATATCTCCACCTCCCATCCCTAGCACCGCATGGACACATCGTTCGCAGAGCTCGACGGTGGAAAATAAACGAGGTAGTGGCTCAAGCCAATCCACCCATGGCTCATCAGAGGAGTCACCGAACAGCTCGTCGCCGATAACACCGTTTGGTTCTAGTGAATCATCATTAGCAGGGTCAGGGCTGCGACAGTCGAGGTCGCAAATGTTCGAGAGCATGGTTCTGAGTAACGGTCACCCCCCTTCCGTGAAAGTCAAAGTCCATTTCCAGGATGATATCTTTGTTATCCAAGTCCCTCGATCCACGGAATACAGCGAGCTCGTGGATAAGGTAGGGAAGAAGATTCGCCTATGCGGTCCACGTCGGGACGACACCCCGTTGAGGGTGAAGTACAAGGACGAGGATGGTGATTTGATTTCCCTTGGGTCTACCGAAGATGTGCAGATGGCTTTTGAGTCGTTCCGCCCTGGGGGACAAGTCACCCTCTATGTCACGTAGGTTCTCCGCAATGACTGGTATTGCCATCCCCTTCATTCCCTATCATCGCGTGCCGCTTCTCTGCTGCGATTGTTCTCACTGTCGCCCGTCTCCCTCGCTTGTCAAGTCCATCGGTCACTTGTCTGTTTCATCCACATTCGTTCACTCATCCTCGTTCCTCTTTTATTTCTCTATGAATACTCTAACGTACTTCAGACCCCGAATCGACAACCAAGACTCCATCTGTCCCCCTTTTTTTGTCATTTTCTTTCCTTGAATTCTTTGACGCCATTGAGCATCGTATCTAAAACATGGAGGAACATCGGTCATGTATCACTCTTGATAGAACACTACACTCATTGCAACGGGTCTTATTATATTATGATTATTGGTTATCAATGAACAATCGTTCGAGCAAGGGGTACAATCTACGACCGGTGGCCTTCGACGGAGATCTAGCTTGGTGTGTTGGGTAACTCTATAATGCCTCAGGCGACAAGTCCCCTAGGGTGTGTAAGTCCATGATACTCATGGCGCTATGTAAAGAGCGAGCATCATCTCCATATTCCGACTGCCCATCAATGGTTTCCTACCATCGCGTGAATAATGTAGGCTGAAAGACACAACTCTGGACACTTACATCAAAATAGTGGTTAACCACACTCCGGGGAGCTTGGATAGAATGGTCACAAAAAAAGCAATATAATTCTTAGTAGAGGAAACTTACTCCGTGGTGTCCTTGGTAACCGGCATGTTACTCCGCTCTGCAATATATGATAGGCAACTAGGCCCGACCTGGTAAAGGATAGAGCGGTAAATCAAAATGCATGAGCTCTCCACCTCAAACATCCTCACCATCCTGTCTGATGTGATGCTCCGAGCCCTCGACCGCCATCTGCATGGAAAAACTGGCACGATAGTGCTATCAGTAACTGTGAATGTAAGGGGAACGATCCTCACTTCGTAAAACCAGACATAATCACGGAAATGCGGATCATTGTCCAACTTCGGATGACCACCATTAGTGGCCCTTCTTCCCTCAACATCGCGCCCAAAGATGTGGATAATACGGTGTTGAATTTCTTCCGCGACTTCGACGAGGTTCATGTATTCGCCGCTTCCGGTGGGGCATTCGACCTGAAGGTCATCCCCATAATACTGGTAAAACCTTTGAAGACTTTCTATGAGCAGGAAATTGACAGGAAGCCCTAGATAGACCGTGAGTTCGTGCACGCGGAGTGTCATTAGGTACTCACAGATTGGTCCGCGCCAGTTAGAGTTCCCACCAAACATACCAGAGAGAGAATCGCCGGGCCAGTACCTGACTTCATGCCACTCTCCATGAACACGCATCCCCCAAGGTTTATCCTTGTGCAACTTCGACAATCTAAACGACATTCCATGAGATATTGGACAATGGGATCGCAACCTGACGTACGATCGAATACCGTATTCACTCAAGAACTCGTTCTCATCTAGCATCTTCTCTAAAATGCGGACAAGCCGCTCCTTGCTGGCAAGCGCAAGCAGACGTCGTTCGCCCCTACCACTGACTGTAAAATACTGAGAAAACCAAAGGTGAGATGAGGTTATCACATTACCCTTCATATTCGCCATATTCCGAGCCGAGACCTCGGGCCTGTGATCGATAAACCACTCCACCCGCTTCTTGAAACCTGGGAACCGGCTGAGCACGGCAGGCTCCAGAACGAGGGTTGCATAAAGGGGAATGAGGCCAACAAGGCTGCGCACGGGCAACTGGATCGAGTCTCCGGGTCCGAACTGAATGACATCATAATACATTCCGTCTTCCTCATTCCAAAGGCTCGACTCGTTATCTCCCGACATGTATGTCATAGCATCAGCGATAAAGATGAAGTGCTGAGGTTGGTCAGAGAAATGGCATTCCCACGAAAAATTCAACGCACCTCAAAGAACTTAGAGGCGATGTCCTCATACACTGCATTGTGCTTCGCAAGCTCAAGGGCTATATTCAACCTAGACACTGTCAACGAGACCTACAAGGACATATCGCCTCAGACTTACATGTTCAAGCAATAAAATGCCATCCAAGCAGTACCATCTGCCTGACGTAAATTTCCCCCTGTTGGTAGTGGCTCTGAACGGTTGAAAACGCCAATATTGTCGAGCCCAAGGAAACCTCCCTCGAAAACATTATGTCCCCCGGAGTCCTTTCTATTTACCCACCTGCGTAGACAACGGTGATTAACTGAACCTCCCGTGAATGCATGCTACGGACCATGTAAAATTGAGTAGTAACTTCTGGAAGACCCTCTCCAAAAAGGGTACATCCTCCCGTCCTGTGAGCTTACGCTCTATCTTGAAGACTCTAAATGTCGCCCTAGAGTCCGTCAAATTGATAGTTTAAACAAGTTCAGCGGAAACCACACTCACCAAGCATGTACAGGCGGATTCACGTCCGAGAAGTTCCACTCATACGCGGGAATCTGCCCATCCGGTTTCATGTACCACTCCCTAGTTAGCAAATCTAATTGTTTCTTGGCGAAGGCGGCATCGACGACGGCAAGGGGTATGCAGTGGAAGGCGGTATCCCAAGCGGCAAAAAATGGATATTCCCACCTGGAAAATCACTTATCGGGGTTGTGAAACATATAGATAAAAGTACGCACTTGTCGGGCATGGAAAGAATATCGTCGATATGCATATGGCGCCAATCCTAGTGAGTAGTTTACTTAATGCAGGCCAGTAACTCACTGAGAAATCATACTTTATTGCGAGCGAATTTACGTCCAGGGGGTGGTGGGGGTTGTGCAGGGTCGCCTTCAATCCATTCCTTCTGTATGAAGTGGTAGTATTGTTTCGTCCACAACATACCCCCGAGAGCTTGCCTCATTATTTGCCTAAAATCGTCGCTTATCGGGCCGAATACAAGCGAATTGTAGAATTCATCAGCTTCTTCGCGTCGTTCCTCTATTACTTCGTCAAAGGCGTCTTCGTCTTCCACGTTTGGAACCTTCGCCACAGACTGCGGAGTCAATCTCATGCGTACAACCGCGCAGCCACCGTTAGCTGGGACATTCTGGAAAATATAATGCGCCGCAGATTTCGTGCCTCGTTTTTCTGGGTTGACAAAAGGAGATTGTTGTGAAGTAGATGTCGGGATGAACTGGTGCGCCCCCTCGCGATCATTTCCTTCGGAAACCAAACAATCCGACCCGGGGGCAGGTCGATGACGCGGGATAATATGATCGTGAAAAGCGTCTTTGACATACGGCGACGAGTTTTGTGATCCATAAAGACGGTGGAAGTTGGTATCATTCTCCGTAAAAATGAGTTCGGGTTGAACGACGATATCCTCATCCGTGACGAATGTACCTTCCGCATTGACGGGTGGTGGAGAGGGTAGGCAGTACATAAAGTACCTCTCCATAGTTGGGTGTTTTATCTTGATATATTGGATGTCGTTCTCCGTGACCGAGCCAGAGAGAGATGGCATTGGGGGCTTAACAGCGGGCCACGACCATGTGTTGCGAAACCACAGCTGGGGAATGATATGGAGCGTTGCAGGTTCTGGGCCGCGATTGTAACTGGTGATCCGCACATAAAGGCTGTTCGGGTCATCTTCATCTTTTGCGTACTGCAAATGTAGTTCGGACTAGTGGCCCTAAGCGGGAGCAAAAGATGCTGACCTCGAGAAAGACATCCCAATATCGGTCGTCTTGAAAGGCGTCAGAATCTAGGATCTCGTACTCTGCCACATCTCGATCCCGATGGGCATTTTCTGTCACGAGTTCTTCATAGGGATATTTGCGTTGAGGGTACTTGTATAAAAATTTCATGTAAGAGTGAGAAGGTGTTGAGTCCAAGTAATAGTAGAGTTCCTTGACATCTTCGCCGTGGTTCCCTTGATGACCTGTGACGCCAAAAAGACGTTCCTTCAACATAGGATCCTCGCCATTCCATAAGGCAAGCGAAAGGCAAAGTCGTTGATGGTTATCCGAGATACCGCCAATGCCATCTTCGCCCCATCGATAAGCCCGGGATCGCGCGTGTTCGTGAGGGAAATGAGTCCAAGCATCACCATTTTCCGAATAGTCCTCTCGAACCGTTGCCTGAAGCAGCTGATATGAGTATCAAAGCATGGAGGACACCGCTAGATTGGGCTTACCCACTGTCGATCGCTGAGATATGGACCCCATCGTTTCCAATGGCGAAGCCGAGCATCATCTTGTTGAAGACGGTGCCTCTCTGCACCTTGGTAGTTGGTGCCTAAGCTATCATTTAAGCGTTGGCGATAACTCTTGTGGATGGTGTCGCTATCTGATGCATTTTGACCACGTGGGCTCGCCTTTGAGACCTTTAGAGGGGGCTCTGATTTTAATGCTGCTGATTTGGGAATCTGGATAGTGAGACGGTGGTCGCGAGAGTCCGAGTCGCTCGATCCTGGGCCATTGGAATCGTCGCCGCCTCTGAAGAGTTTCCCTTGTATCGCTTTGGTCGAACTAGAAGCCATGGAAGGAGGAGGTGCGCAGGCAATGGCCGACGCTGGCTTTTTATCCGTTTTTGCTCGAAACGATATCATGGGCTAGACCTTATATGACGTCATGTAGCCTCGATTTAAATTTGCGAGCCAGATGGACAGAGTAGCTTAAGCCAAATCGTAAACCGTCCTCATTAACTATGCCATCGATAAATGCCTGGATCGGGAGTAAGAAAAATGGGGTATGTGTTCGAAGATATCATTCCAAGGTGGGCTGATAAAGTCGAAATGGCCAAACTAATTAAAGCTGCGGAAATTTATGAGCATTATGTAGAGACCCGCCTGCAGATCGAATGACGGCTAGAGTCTGGTTATGTAGACGATGTGATTCACAAAGTCCATCGACAGATAAACCCTGTTACCATCTTGGCTCCCCAGCCGCCATCAATACGCTCTGTGTCCAGTTATCTCCCCCGAACTGCTCCTCTTCTGGAACGTTTAAGTGACGGAATTGGGCACGAGCATCGTTACCGGTCTCCCCCGGGAGACTACAGCGAAGAGGTGTACCAAGCGCTATCGATCCCTGTGAATCCGCCATACCATTCTTAGTGGCATGTCCGACAGAAGTGGCATGGTCTTCCCCGTCGTCTTTAATGCCTAAGGCAAGCGAAATTGAAGAGTCGTCGATCGCCGTATTCAATACTGGCGGGTAGCTAAATCGGGACGACTGCGGAGCTGTAACCATTGAATCCGGAGAGGACCCGGGCGTAGAAGACGACCGTAAAGCAGTCTCCTGTAATTTTGCATGGGGACTGGCGACCACCGGCGACTGTGACGCGGGTGATGAAATGGGAGATTGAGAGTGTTTGGAAAAGAGTAGGTGTAACGAGGGCTTCCTCAACCGTCTTGCACGAGAAGCCACGGAAGCTGACCGGGCCTCTGCCGAGATGGAAGAAGAAAAGGAAATGGACGGGGTAGATTTACGATGTATGAGTGGCATTCGGGTGACACTGTCCCGTGGTCCAGGAAATTGGAACTGAGCTACCGGAGGGGTTTGCGTGGGCCTCAAACTCGGGATCGGGAGGGGGATAGGTTCTGCAATGTCAGGGGAATGTGGGGAGTTGGAGGACTGCTGTTCACTACACTCATCCACAAGCGCTAGTGGTTTGACCAGCTGCATAGGTGACCCTGATGGCAATGAGGGGACGGACAAGGAATCAGTTGAACATGACAAGGAAGGTGGGGAGTATGGGTTGGTTAACTTGAAGTTCAAAGATGTGGGGGTGACTGGGCGGCCCCTCTGTGATAAATGGGAAATCGATGAGCTATCGTCGGTTGTAGAGAACGATGACGGCGATGTTTCAGCGTCAAGTGTGACGTGAGAGGTTCCATCGTGACCGCTAACCCACAGCCCTGAAGGCTCGCAGGTCGACAAAGAGGATGGAATGGAGGTCGACACATCGACGGTAGGAAGGCTGGGGAGAGGACGAGCAAAGCGCTTGCTTTCGCTCGATGGTCTCGGATGCGAAGCTCCCTGGTCGGTGACCACAGTATCTTTGATCTCCGCACCCACTTCCGAAAAACCAACGGAGGATTGAGCGGTTTTTCCTGCAATCACATCCATGTCCAGGGCTTCCTTGCGTTGATGAATACCATTCCAGATACCCTGGCTTTCACATAGCGCTTGTAACAGCGGTGGGTTCATACTCAGACTGGGACACAGCACGAGCAACAAGTTACTGAGCGGCATCTTCGTCTCTGAGCTCCTCTTAGCGGTGTGATTGATCAACTCTGTCACAGTCAAGAGCAAGTCGCGATTTTCCTGTGGCAGGCGAGATATGAGAGACGAGAGAGCTTTGCGTAGCGATTCGGATGGGGGATAGGCTCCACCAAAGTTTGGCATGCCGAGCGTTGAGAGTGATGGGGGTTTCCTAAGTTCATGGATGTTATTTGATGGGAATGGATCTTGAATGTTATTGGCCAACCGCTCCGAGGCCATGGCAGCCTCAAAGTAGGGCATCAATTGGTTTGTCAGGATGGACTCAGGCACTCCAATGAATATGTCAATTACAACAGCATTGAAAGCGAATGAAGTCCACTCACATTCTCGCAAGAAGGCCTTAAATACGGAAGCGACTGCGTGAGGGTCCAAGTCTCCAGGGTTAGATTGCACGATATCAAAATCAGCCCCTGTGTTTAGCGCAATCAACCTTGAATCCAGGCAATGAAACACCGACACTGACCGGTATCGAACTCTGCGCGCAGCCTGGCTACATGGGATGAACGACCACTGACACTATAAAGCAAACAATGAATATTCACGACCCAGAGGTGTACCTTCGCACCACATACCGGAAAAGCCCTTGTTCTTGGACACCCCACGCAAGAAGATGCTGTGCACATCTAATCACCAACGCAGGAACATGACGATTTTCTAACGGCGCTGAAGGCTGGCTAGGATTCCAGGGCTCCTCTCGTCCATCGTGCGCCGCGTGCTGTGTGTGGAGAACGCTCAGAATAGAGTCAATGGCAGTCTCTGCTACGCAAGCCTTGAGCTCTCTTCCGAAAACCAAACCGCCAACAACACTTCCTGAGGGTAACACACGAATGGGACCTCGGAGGCATTTGCCGAACTGTGGTCCCTCATGATCGGATAAAGACGAAGCAGTGGAACTAACAGATGGTGTCTGTGGATTGTGGCGAACCCTCCTGCTGTGTCCGTGATGTATGGACTCCGAGTAGCTTGAACCCGCACGGAATAGTGGTCCAGTGCGGCCATTGAACGATTCACCAAGTGGCGACGCGAGAGGACTTGGGAACGAGCTTTTCGAACCCCAAACCCTACCCATCCTCTCCACAGCACGTCGCGCAAGCCCAGCGGCGGGGGCAAAGCCTGATGTCATGCTGATGGCTGTCTGACGAAATGATGGATGGGGAGAATGGGCTTGTGCCGGTGATGTAGTACTTTGTGGAGGATCTGGGAGGTCCGGTAAAGTTCGTTCGACTCGCGGAGTAGCTGAATTTGACACCTGATTCAGGGAGGAGATGGCGTTAACATGTAGCATTACAGCATCCCTGGTAGTATCCGAAGGCAACGAAGAGAAGGTCGTTGTGGCCATCTCCCTGGTGACAAGTCGCTCCAGCTCACGTCCTTCCGATGCCGATCTAGGAAGAGTGACCGTTATCGCCTCCAGATTCATCGTTGCATTCGAGGCGGTGGGGCTAGCAACCATCAATGAAAGAGGAGGGCCCAAACTCAGAGATTGAGACCTCCTATCTCTGAGTCGCAACGACGAGGCTGGAGAAATACGACTAAACGCTCGCCCCTTTTCGTCATTTCTTTCTCCATCGTCTTCCTCAGCCATAACGTACTCTGCGTCTGTGATCAGCGCACTTAGGCGCTTGTTCACGGGTACGATGGTATGAGTGGAATGTAGTGACTCTGCAAGCGAAACGGGGCGAGGCGTCTTGCTTCCTATAGTTGGGCGGATGGTATGGAGGCTCAAGGTGGAATCACTTTTCCTGCGAACATCCTTGGATTCTGACCTCTCAAGGTCTTTCCTTTCATTTTCCTTCGATGCGACCTGTTCCGTATGTTCATCGCTCTTCCTTATGTAATCTAGTGCCGGCACGATGGGACTAGACGTCGTTATGGTGGAGGTGCGTTTATCGATGTTAGTGTTAATTGGTGCGAGGCGGGACAACGAAAGTGTCGGCTGTTGAGCATGCTTGGGTGGCGGGGGCGGAGGTGGTAGACTTAGACCACTCATCGCAGGAGATGCAGGTGCAGCCTTCTTAGTGAAGACATGTTGCGCAAGCTGGAGGGTAAGTTGCTTTGCTCCCAGCTGACGCGGTGCAGTACCCGTTGATCCATGCGATGTTTCGTCGATTTGCGGCTCCTTGCCCTTATCAAGTCTTGGGGATGATATTATTACAGTGTCTGACTTTTTCCGACGCCCGACAAAAGCGCGTTTGAACAGACTCCCAGTATTCGACGCCGAAACGCCCAAAGCAGAGGGAGCCGAGGATGGCGACAATGTGGTATTGACCTCAGGCCGGCTGACAACCTGACCCATCGGAGGTGTGGAAGAGGAAGAATGAGGATGGTGGGTGGAAGCAGGTACACCAAAGATACTCTTGAACGTGGTGGAAGGGGGTGAAGGGAGTTGATCGGCGGTTGGGACGCCCGAATAAGATGGGGGTGTTGCAGGTGGCAACATGGACGAAGCAGGTGACCAAGAAAACGAGGGCGAAGGCAAGGCCGGAAACGTGGACAATGATTGCTTGTTCTGGACCATGAGGTATTCCTGGCTGAACCGGTAATTTTCTGGCACGGAGGAGAGCAGCTAGGCAGATCGAGCCAAGCAAGATATGAACCCGATGATCACCTGAATGATATAATGACGGTGCTACAGCGGAAAGGTGCGTTAAAGCCGTCAGCTTGAATCCTAGCAAAGAAAGGAGGACTAGGGAATGCAATGCAGGGACAGCGAGGCTGCGAACGTGTAGGACTGGTCACGAATGGCAAGCGAACTCACCAGTATGCAGATCCTGAGAGCAAAATGCAACGGAACCGTTGGTTACGATACCACGGTGATACTAGATGATCAATTAAGACCATCCACTGCTTCTGCGACGGGCGACACCAATATTTAGTTGGCACGGAAGAGAATGAAGGAACGGAAACGTGCGCGCGGCGCTGCCCGTCGCCGTGTGGGATCGCAGCGCAATACTAGCAGGGTATTGACACCAATTTTGGACTTCACATCAAACATTATGTTGCAAATAGTTAAAATTATTTGTTATTACGTATATTTCAAACTTCTATTAAAATATATATAACAAACTCGGGTAGGACGATGAAACATATACTCTATCATGATGGTGCAATCAGAAGCTCTTTCACAAGCTCGTAGGTGAAAAAGGACGTCGCTATACTAGGCGCGACTTTCACTGTGATCCAGTCGTTGAGCCTTGGCATCGGCAGGTATGTTCCGGTAATGATGGACTCACGTAAGTTGGGCCAGATGCCACGGTATAGCCCACGGACCCCTTCGGTGCGGATGATGGTCCCCAACGCGTCTATGGCTCCACTATATCGATATCCCATTCCTCCAGCCGACATGCCCACAACTTGCATCTTCCTTCTCAGGACGTCAAATGGGAACGTCAGCGTTTGCGAAATGGACCCTGTAGAACATGCACATTCAGTACCAGCAGAAAACTAGTATGAATCACTCCGTACCTGCTAGAGCACCGCACATCAGTTTCCTAGTAATACTACTTTGACCCGGTGGCGTGACGATGCTACGCAGGGCCTCATATGCTGCAAAATTGATCCCAACGTACGGAGCAACTCCCACCGCCGTTGCGACAATCCCACGATACAATCCACGGACACCGCCTTCTTCACGCATGATTTTGAGAGTCATACCAATTACTGATAGATGAGCTTTCGAGGAATGTCCCTTCGGGGTAAAGCTCGATGCACCAGAACTAGAGGATGAGGCGGAGTCCGCAGATGCCGCTAGAAGTGACCGATCCTGGACAGATATACTCGCCGTGGCGATAGATAAACGGGAACGCACAAGGTCTAAAGGGTATGTCGAGCCTAAAATCAAGTCTGAATATCAGAGTGAAGGGGAACTAGGTAATTTCGCACAGACTGAGGTGATGCCAGCTAATGCACCACTAATCAACCGTGTCGGGGTATCAAGTTCCTTAGATCCATTGCTAGTGAAAAGCTATCTGTGGTTTTAGTTGCCGGGCAGCAAGAAAGAGGTGTGAACCTTTATTCACTGACCTTTTTAAGCTGCTCGTAGGTCGTGAATTGTACGGCACTGTAAGGCACTATTCGCAGGCAGTTGATCCCATTTCCTCGCATGAAGCCTGCAAAACCTTCTTCCTTCCACATTCTGACAAGACTACGCCAGACTCCCTTGTACTGGCCATCGGAGCTACGCGGCTGCACTTGCCTAGAGATTTTCATTAGTAAGGCCGCCGCCAGAAAGCAAGATGCATGCAGACGTGGAGGTATCACTCACTGTATAATCTTCAGCCTTTCTAGTGGACTCACAACAGTCCGAGACGTGGCGCCTGCGACGCCTCCGGCAACGAAGTAACAAAGCAGCTCGGATGACCAAAACCCATTTTTTTGCGAGTTGGCCTCTGCCATCCCACAAAGACTTATGCCTTGCGTCAGTGCTGTTCGAGGTTGAGTGCTGAACGTCGAATGGCCAGTCGCAAAGCAACAAGCACAGGATTCAATGAAATAGTAAAAACAAGCAAAGATTATCTAGTACAAATCATGCATATACTTACGTTAGACTCAGAGAGGTTAGATTATCCAAACAACGCATGCGCACGCATAGAATTCAGATGCGAATGGTTCAAACAGGAGCCCTTTGGATACTCGGACTCTTATACGGGCCACTGGTACGTGCATTCTTCATCTGTGCAGTGATCTTATTGCAATCAAAAATAAATACATATTATTCAGATCACCTTGCGCCCATAATTCGTGGGAATTTAAAAGTGACAGATCGCGTTAGGGGTAATGGTCACACCCCACATTATTACGAATGGCAAAGTAAAGTGTATTCAAGCAATGTTTCTGCCGGCGCAATTTCCGAGTTATTCAACATATGAACTCCAAAACGGTAGTAACTGCCATTTAGAAGCCAAGTCAAGAACCCGGGGTTCATTACTGTAAAAGCATTTCTGAACACATCGTTACCATAAGCTCATCCGAGTCTAGCTTTCTTCCTGGAGGACCCGCCTTGGACTGCGCTATACCCTTGCATAGCTCCAGCCCCAGCACTAACGCTTGCGAAACTAGTCGTGCTACCGGGCTTGGATTGCTGTGACAGATGCTGGCCTTGTCCATGTCCATGTGCTGTTGGACCTTGCGGTTGCGTATGAGGCTGCGTTGGCGCAGGGACGCCCATCATCGAAGGTGCCTCATCTTGAGTGATTCGTCGTTGAGGTGGAATTTGGTGAGCTGGCACGTATTGAAACACGCTGTAAGTAATCAAAAGGGGACGACATGAGCATCAAATGAAGGGAGGGGAGAAAGGGACGTTGTTCTACTAACTTCCGTGTGGGCCGAGGTTCTTCCTGGAACCACCTATGTCCAAGGGCCTCTTTTGCAGTCAATCGCTTGTCAGGATCATACGCGAATAGTTGATGGAGTAGGTCGTGCCCTTGCTGCGATCGAATACGTGACTGACACCACTCCGCAAGGCGGTTTTGATATCTTGAGGATGTATGAAGTCAGTACAAGTTGCCTGACCGTTTGTTCATCCACATACGTATCAAGTCGTTTCATATTCTGGTATTCGGGCATATCGCACACACCAAGCCAGTCCCTCTCTTTGAAGAAAGATGGGTCAAAGACAAGACTCTTAGCCGGAACAAAAACATTCTTTACCATCTGGTGTGCCAAGAACCTCGAAAATCTTAAGAAGCTGATCCCTTTGGAATGGAACATTCTTTTTCGAATCCAATTTTGCCTCTTCGCCCTTGAATATTGGTCGCAAACTTGCAAGTTCTGCGAAAACGCAGCCGACCGCCCAGCAATCAATCGCCTTATTATAATGCTTTGCACCCATGAGCAGCTCGGGGGCACGGTACCATATTGTGACAACAACCTTGTCACCTGCAAAAAGGGGTTGCAAGGGGTTGTGAATCAGGCGAGCAAGACCAAGATCCCCGATCTTGACGGTTCCAGAAGCAGTAATGAGTATATTAGCGGGCTTGAGGTCCCTGTGCAGAATATGCGTGGAATGTAGGTAGACAAGGCCATTCAGAAGTTGGTAAACCAAGGATTTGAGAACTTGAGATTGGATCTGGATGCGGAGAGTTTGAGAGTAATGGTGGATGAGTTGCTGTGATCAAGGAAGACCATCAGGTTAAGCTTAACATGTTGCTCAATATATGGACGTACCAGAAAGTCATGCTCGGCATAATCAAAGACCATATAGATAGATTTATCCTCTAAAATGACTTCCTTGAGGGCAACGACATTTTCATGAGATATTTCTCTGTTGAGCTGTCCACTTGTATCATCGTACCCGCAGTAGGCTGTCATGAACAGAGTACAGTGGAGCTTACTGCAATCTCTCGGATGGCGCTCTGACTGATGCCAGTATACGTCACGACGTCCCCTTCTTTATCCGGTTTGAACTTTTTGATCGCGTACATGACGCTCTCGGAGTCAACGCTCTGTGCCTTGTAGACCCTCCCATACGTTCCTGAGGATATGAACCCAAGGATGTTGTACCTGGATGTGACAGTCCGATGCGCGGCATCCCTTTTGGCGCGGTAAATCCTCATGGGATCGGTTTGCAGGAGTGTATGGGACCAATCATCCAACATCCGTGATGAGTATCCGAGATGGAAGTCAAAGCCAAAGGTGTAAGTTGTGCCTCCTTGGCAAAACTGGGAGTTCTAACGTCGAGTGACTCAGTTCTTTTGCAGTTGCCTCCGAGTCTCCTCCCTCGGTGGATGGCGGAGGTCGTGGTAGGTATTATGTGATCATATGTATAAAGTATCATTATATAGCACTTTTGGCGAAAACTGGATATATAAAAGACGAGCATCCGACAAAGAACAATCATGATCTGATAAGAACGGTAACGAGTGACTAGTCTGGTGACCGTCTAAGGAACAATAGAGCATATAACCAAGAATGCAATGAATGGTATTCAACGTTTCTGCGTTGGCGAGAAAAAGCTAATCAATAGAGGTGATGAGAGGATGAATAACTGCACAGTCGCGCATCGCAATGGTTATTCGTGCGCGATAGCTGCATTCCCAGTTGCCTGGATATAGTTCGGTGGGGGACCCTCACTAATTGCAATGGAGCTGCGATCAAGTGTCATTACACTCTGACCACGTTGCGAGCTCGCGAGTTTTGGAAATTCGGCAGATAGTGACAGCCCCCCTCCGGGTGCTTCAGGAAGAGGCCTCCGTCCCAAACCCTATACATAGAAACGTACTCAACATCCCTTGGAGTAGTTAACCAAGCGAGATCGACGCACCTCGTCTACTGGGGACTGGGTTAGCGAACTCACTGTGTCAGCAATACTTCGAGAGTCGCGAGAACCGGAGGATATGGGAGGAACTCCGCCATATTGTACTGGAGGATTGTTAGTTGATTGCTGCGCCCTCCCAGCAAGGGCCTGCATCGAAGTATCGTTTCGCAATAAGCTCGCGTTGCTCCTGGTCTCCAGCGACGAAGAGATGCCAGTTGGAGCCATCGTGGCAGTCTCGGGGGGCCGTTGTTGGGGAGTATAAATTCGGTAAAGGTCGTGTTGAGAGGCCAGAGCAGCTTTCCAACGCCGATAGAAGAAGATGGCAGCTCCTGCACCCAGAATTGCGGCTACGACTGCAACAACTATGCCAGCTATTGCTCCTGAACTAAGTTGGCTAGTAATGGAGTAAGCCAGCTGCTGCATTTACCAAGTTTCCGTATTACTTACTTCTGCGAGGGACTGCCATCACTTCATTAATGTGAGACGAAGAAACATTCATGAGTACAAGGAGCACACCTTGTGGAGCTACCCGAATTTGGGTCTGATGATAGGGTGGTACTAGAACTACAGCTTGGTCAGCACCATGAGTGAAACAGAGAATTCATGGCAAAGTACTTGGCTATAGTCCACAACTGTGCATAATCGACACTAAGGGACTGCTCTGTCTGATCATTACCATCAGGGAGATTGGTAAGAATGAGCTGATGTGAACCGGGGCCAATATTATCAGCATGGTAAATCACAACCCCGTAGTTGGTAGGGAAAGCGTTTGATGCATTATACTTGACAATGTCACCATCATCCAATTGAGCCGAGTACGGTCCATTCGAAGGGCCTGAAGTCCCAAAAATGGTTACAGCCTCGCCTGATAAATCTGTCAGAGCTGCGTAACGATGCGTTGCACAATGAGCATGCCCTGTATGGTACATAAGTCACTGATGGTGGATTTGGATGGATAGAAACTCACTGTGAATGTGAATGTGACAGTCGCATCGTACGTTCCCGTGACACTAAGACAATCAAGACACTGAGTCCGGTGAAACTGCCCAGTTGCCATCACTTACTGGCCAGTACCATTGTTGAACAAGTTGAAGTTGAGGGCGCTGGAAGTAGTGTCCCAAGCCGGTTCTTGGTATTGAAAGCGGGAATCCGTGTCTTGAACTGCTTCAGTAACTAACTGGTCATCTGCACTCCCAACTTCCGATTGCCACACGATCTACGCGATGTTAGGTATTTAATGACGCGACGGAAGGCTTTGACTAACCATGTCGATGTCCACATAAAGATTTCCGGATGCAGTATTCGTCCACGTTACAGTATGCATCGTCTGGCTGAACGACGTGTTGAAAAGTAGTTGTTGAAATTCATCGTTCCCGTTCCCGTCGAAAGTTGGAAAGGTTGCATCGTCCACTTGAACAGTGTAACTCCCATGATTTGTCCGCTTGGCCCCATAGATCCAGATGGCAGTCCCGTTGAAGCTGAGCTTTGCTGACCCGTCTGTTACATTGTTTGTTGTGAATGTACCGAGATAATAGCTGTCAAGGGAATGAGTGATCACGTTCAGTGACATTTCATTTACAAAAAGCATACTTGATGGCGAGCGGATCGCCTTGGGATGTACCAGGAGACCAGGTGGTGTCATACAGAATCAGCGGGGACTTGTCGTCAATCACTGTAGTGAGCGAGGGCATCCTGGTCACGACGGCGACGGGAGGTAAAAAGGGAAACGCGCGGCTGTGGACTTGTGTGGTTTTTAATTGATATCATGTCGGTATCTACCCTCTCAACCGGCGATAGATGCAGTGATGGGCCCATTATAGGGCCCGTGGGAATGCTCAAATATGATCGAGACGCGTTGTTGACGCGTCGTTGACAATCACTTTTCCCTCCGCGTCCCCCATGCCCCCCGTCGCGCTTCTCCCTATACACGCTCGTGTTCGCGCGTTGCTCAGGTCAACGTGTAACGGCACCTTCACCATCGCTGGTAGGTCTGCCGAACGCGATGTCATCACAAAATTCACCGTGTCTGCGCGCGAGGCCAGCTGTTCCGGTGAACCGTTCAAGTCATCTCTCTTCATCTCCGGAACCCCGGGAACTGGAAAAACAGCACTCGTCAACTCCGTTTTGGCTGGACTCGAGTATTGCCAAGACCTCAAAGTGATAACAGTCAATTGCATGGCCTTGAACAAGGTGGACGATCTCTGGGATTGTCTCTGCGAAAACATCGACAACTCCACGTTGGTCAAAAGGACTAGAGGCGTAAAGGCAAAGGGAAAGCGACTCCTGGACAAGATACTGGCCTCACAGGAGCGAAGATGGTACGACTTCCCTTGGCATTATTCCACGCGTACTGACACACCTGTCACAGTCTCATTGTCCTCGACGAGCTCGATCATATTGCAAAATCCCCCCATGCTCTCTCCGCCATCTTTTCGTTTTCTCGCAAGCACTCCTCTTCTGTTCGCATCATCGGCATAGCAAACACGCATACCCTCCCTGTCTCCGCAAGTCTGTCCAATGACGAGGCAGCCAATGTATTGACCCTCCATTTCGGCGCGTATACGGCTTCCCAGCTGCTCGAAGTATTACGAGCGCGACTATCACCGTTGTCCGACGCTGGTACCTCTGAGCAACTCGCCAAGTTCTTGCCTATTGGTCCCTTGACCCTGCTTTCCAAAAAGGTTGCCTCCCAGACCGGTGACGTGAGGACGCTCTTCGAGGTCCTTCGAGGCGCAATCGACCTTGCCGTCTCATCTTCTACCCTTGCTGTCGAAAACCCTATGGAGACTCCTGTGCCCCCCATCACGCCAAACCACATTTTGGCCGCGCTCAAGGCGTACCTGCCTTCCGCCAGTTCCCATCCCAATTCCTCGACTCCACACGCTGCCATCAAGTCTAGCAATAGTGAGACAGCTGTCAAGGTTCGAAGCCTTGGCCTACAATCAAGATTGGTGCTCCTTGCGGTCGTCCTTGCCTCGAAGAGGAAGGACGCTGCGCTTCCGTTATCGTCCATTTCGAATTCTCCTCTCAAGACCCCCACCAAACGCACGAACTCGGCCTCCAGGCTACGCATTCTTGAACTTTCCCAGCTCTATACTTACTATGTCACGATCCTGGAACGCTCTGAAAGCGGGATTTTCACGCCAGTTTCTCGCAGCGAGTTCTCCGACCTGGTTAGTGTGTTGGAGACATCTGGCATTGTCTCATCATCTGTTCCTTGCTCGACGATCCTTTCTCCCTCAAAGTCCGGTCGCCGTAATGTCGGTCGAACGTCGTCATTTGGGTCACCGAGCAAGTGTGCCGCCTTTGGTCAAGAGATCAATCTAGTCGATTCTCTTCGTGTCGAAGAGGTATTGCGGGGCTTGGGCTTGGACGGAGCGTCAACCAATACCGATCCACGAGAGGAAGAGGTGCGTGCGGTATGGATTCGGGAGAACAGGCGGACCACCAAAGACATGACTCCGATGTCATCTTGCGTAGTACGGGATCCAGACCTCCTGGGTGACGCTTTCAAAAGCTGATTCTTCTTTTCGCGTGTCGTGTAAGATTACCATCATCGTGTAGCCATTTCTTGTTTATGCTCCTCATTGCGTCTCGTAGGAAATGTTTAGCTTATGGTTTTAGATTTATACATGCACAGAAACTGGACTATTACCCATACCAATGTAATCGTGATTGCATCCTTGCAACGACACCTTCAGCGAGTCTCCATCGATGACGTCCACCACTCGTTTTGACTCAAGCATGTCAAGAGATGCCGAAGTGAATCCACCCCACCCGGCGGCACCCGCGACTCCCATTCCGGATATGCGACTTGTTGTGCTACACCCCGACTTTTTCCGTGCTTTTCCAGCATGACTTCCAACGTCCGCATCTGATCGTCAGGTCAATAAGGATCATGCTGGCGAACACCGCTCGACTGACCAATGCGGACACCTTCTTACGGAACGAAGCGTTTAGTGCATCCAGGATAGGTGATGCTTGGTACTCTGCCATCCGGCCATCCTTCAGATCACCCACCAGGACACAAAACTCGAGAACCACCTCCAACGTCCCTCGCAAAAGATCGCCAGCAGCCCTTTGAGTCGATCTTAAGAGGCAAGCACTGAGTATATCGTCCAGAACAGATGAGTGACACTCCGCAAGGGCAAAGACATCCCTGAAGCTGCTCGGTGCATCAGGAGTCTCCCGGCAAGCCGTGATGCGCAACAGAAAAGCATCGAAATTGCCTCCAATAGCAGTATCATATATATATGTGGAAAGGGTGCTGAGAAACGAGTGTGCCATGAACCGGAAACGGAGCAGCATTCGACGAGAAGATGAGAGTGTTGGGAATAGAGGAAGTGCAGTGGTGCGTGTCAAGCGGAACACGGAGCGAATCGCACACTCGACTATGCCGGGTTAGCCATTTCGCATAGAAATACCGGTTAACGCACCTCGCATCAAGCGGAGCAAGAGTGCAAAGATCCTCTGATACTTCGATAGGACTGCCGCCGGAATCAACGCTTGTAGGGGCTGTGGGACCTTGTAATCGAGATACAGGAAATCCAACGCTCTGTTGCATATAAATATGGGTAACGTCTTGGAATAATAAATCAGACATACTCGATATCTGTAAACCTCTATGTCAGCTATACTTCAGATCGAATAAATCACCGACGTACAGAGAGGATCAAGCCATCGTTCGTGACCCCTGCCACTGAGCTCGCGGATAGCGAAACCCAAGCGAAATTCTGCCTCACCCATTACACGATGTGCGCCATATGAATCAGAACTGGTACTCTCCGCGCCTGGAGGATTGTTCTGCTGGGAATCGACTATAACGGTGCGGAGGAGAAAACTAAGCTCGGAACCACCGGGGGGCCAGGAATCTCGAGTCACCAGGAGGGGTGCTAATCCTACAGGCCAGCGGCCTGTGTGAGATTGGTCAAGTAGTGTTGTGCTTTTCGACCTGTATCGCAGGAGATTATACAATTGCACACTGTGACTGGCCCTATCTTCTGCGTCGGAAAACAAGGCAGCAGAGAGACGCGACTTGAATGAATGTGATGTGAGCAGCATATGAGACCGAAGTAATTCGAGGTGGGCATCAATGCAGAGGGAGGAAGACCGATCGAGAAACACCGCCAAAAGTGCACGGGAGAGGGATGCAGCACGATCCTGGAGAGGCGTAAACATGACTTCGCATAAGAGGGATGGATTTGGTGTGATATTTGGTAATATGTTCGGAAAGCTGACCATGAGATCGTCAAGGACAACTTGAGAGTCACGTTCTGAGGATGAGAAAGATCCTGGTTCCAAATCGAAGACTCCGTACCCCGCAAGCAGATCGTGATTGCCTGATAACTGTTCTGGTTGTGAATCATCTAAGCGAGGTTGGGGTGATTTTGGTGTCAGAACTATTGGACTGTCTTCGTTGACCTCGACCCCGCTCCACAAGTTCTTGATACTTTCTTCAGTCCATATCCATGAGATTTCTTTTGAAAGTAATTTAGTAGAAAACATCGGGTGCTCTGGTCTAGCAGCCTCAAGTAGTTTCAATGATTTGTGAGCCGCTGGGAGGATGCTCGCCAAGTTTGCTGGAATAAATTTCGGAAATGGACCATCTGCATCGATGCTGCTCTCCTCACTGCGCCAAAAAATTTCTGCCTCGTCACCTTCGAATTGAGATGTAAGATCCATAGGTTGAGTTTTCTCGGTGGTGATGGTATACACCTGAGGAGCTTCTCCATAGGCCAATAACCTGCAGAGGGCATGGATGTATGGTTTGGATGAGACTGTCAGGATGTACGCCATGATAGCTGTGATATCGCGAGGAGAGTGACGTTCTACATGCATTTCGAAGGTTTCGTAGACAAGGGACAAGAGGTCGAGTGGAGCGTTCGGAATCTCAGAAAATCTGTCAGGAGTGGTGTCCATGCTCTAGTTTTGAAATGAGGACGGTGATGCCAATTGGACGGATTAGACGGGCCGTCACATACCCTAGAACACATCGAGGCAAGAGAAATCACAACCTGCTCTAGCTCAGCGTAGTAAAGCCACACTGTAGCGAGGACACCCGAATATCCCGTGGCATGGGAAAGCGGTCCACACGACAAACGGTTTCGAATAAACATTAGGACGGACGAGAGAGCATGTGCAAAGGCATGCACAGTGGTATTGGTACGCCCTTGCCTCCCACGAAGTTCCTGGATCTGTTGTTCTAACCGACGTGTGAGAGTACCCAAGTCAATAAAACGTTGCAAGATACTTCGAGAGTGTGTTATCACAAGATACGGCAAACCCAGGTGAGCACGAACCTTCGCGACATCCCGTTATGCTTGACGTCGAGCAGCAATTCAGGCGCGTCTAACGAGGTGACTTGGACGAATGATTGCGAGTATACGTCCCACACGTATAATGGCGACGAGGTTCCTAGTACAACCAAGTGGAGGGAACTAAGCAAATCGCTCTCCGCGATTCGAACGACTTTCGTAGACTTTGGGTGCATACTAGGCTGGGCCCTAAATTACGGTCATCGGCGCTGATTTTTCGATTGTCTTGCATATCACTAAGGACTGACCAATTCCGCAGGGGACCCAAGAGGCTGGGATGTTGTTCGGTCAAGAACGGAGAGATTTGACTGTTCAAAGGAAGATTCGGATCCCAAGAAGTAGAACGATTCTATCATGTACACTGAATTACTCCACGAGTTATGACAAAAGGCATACTCACAACATCTTGAGGGCGAGAGAGTGACGCGTCGTTCCACAATGAAGTAAGCACAGGCTCGGAGACCTGTGTTGATACATCCGAAGATACTTTGGCACGAGACGGTGCGGGGGACGATGGTAAGGCAGGTGAGTTGTGCAGTGGTCTTATGGTTTGGACGATTGGATCTTGGGGTTTGTCATCCAAGCGGGGTATGGAGAAGTATGATGAGATGGGTTCCAAGGCAGGAAGCAAAAACTCTGAGTCGTGTTCCTGAAGCCATCCGACCGTCTCATGCGTCATGGTGTGCGCTGAGAGAGACCAATGAGGCTGGGAACTGTTAGGTTTTATCCGTGCGTGTCAATGAATAGCGAGCCTTCCCCGCAGCGATGGTTTACCCAACTTGACACCACACGATCATCGGCAATGTACACATTGATTCGATTGTGCATGTGAACAACAGCATTGACAGGGCGGTGTAATGGTAGGAACGACTACTATGTTCCTTCGACTCTCTGGTCTACGCCTAGGCACGCTCTCCCGGCTCCGGCGTTGCAATCGGTCAAAGGTTAAGTGGACTCATCTCTACAAAATGAAGGATTCTGTGACAAATATAGTGCACAAGGCGGGACGTTCCCCTGGGTTCCTCGACAACTTGATTTCCTGACCCGCCACTGGCCAAAATCTCGATTTCCGCCTTCCTTCTGGTGTGCAAAATACGCATGAGTTCTTTCCTATAAAAGAAACCTTAAGAGAATGCCGTGTAGATCATCTCAGACCTCGTGCCTCCATTCCACAGGCAAACTACTTCCATGATGTTGCAGCATTGCCAGGGCCTGCGGTAAGGTTAGCTCGGAGACAACGACGACAGTCAAGTATTACACGACTTACTTTTTTTTCGTCATGTTTCGTGATAGGAATCAGTGTATCCAGGTGAATATTTAGGCTGCGAAGAATGTGTAAGAAACGATATCATGGACCACCTTGCCCTATACCCTGCGAGTTCTGAGGCTCTGACCCCAAGCCATTGTATGCGATGCGCAGCGAGTTTTTCATTCTCGTGTCGCAGGTTTTGACTACCATATCTGTAAACTGAAAGTATGTCCAGACCATAGGCATCTCCGTCAACCAGTCCCATTATTGGTATGCTGGGAAACCTTCAAAGTGTGTACAAAAAAAGTCCAGGTTGCTTACTCGTCCGGCAAGTTGTCTGATAAAGTCTTCACGAGTTGTCGAGTGGCAATGTCTGGGTACCCTTTACCCTACAAAGCGAAGTGAGCGGAATTTAACAAAGATAGGTATGCTTCACTGTGATGGTTAACCCACACCCAGGTAACCCCGAGTACCTTGTGAATTGTAATCGGCATAAAGTCTGAAAGACTGCCTAGATGCCGAGAAAAAATTGCGTCAACAACAGTGGTGCTGGATGACATAGCAAGTTACCTCCTTTTCGACGACAAGAACCCAGCTAACATCGGACTTGACTTCGAACTGTTCGATGTCTTCTCCAGCCGGGATCAGCGTGCCCTAATCACAGCATTGAACATGATCAAATCCGCGGGCGAGAGGCCATGCATACCTCGGAATCGTTTACCTGCAGAACTTGGCCATCCAGTAGGTGTATAACTAGGCCACTACCGCAGACGAGGCCCTTCGAGGTGGCCCGCTACACCCATAGTACGTTCAGCCACAAAAGGTGGTTGCTGGCAAAACAATTACTATATTTAAATCTGCTCTATCGAGCTGCAAGGTTGCCGCAAGGTCGTCCACGAGCTGACCTAGTCAGATGCTCAACGGATTTAATTGCTTATACCTACCTTGTCCACTGTCTTTTGGGATTTGAATAGCGTGACATCTTTGTAGAATAGATCACTGTGACCTGGAAGTTCGTTACGTGAACTCAAGGAAGGCTAAGTGCTTCCTACCGTTTGGTTAGCGAGAGATCCTGGCTGAGGGCCTCGTGTGAATAATTCATCACCCGTAAAAGTTGGGCTAGTAAGCAGCTAGTATGTCAGGAGCTTAGCATGAACGGAATTCTCCTTTGCATACCAATCGGCTTTGAGCTCGGGCTCTTACTTTGAGTAGGGAAACGGAGAACGCGAGAAGCGCATCTACATGACACGGGTTCACCAGTGCAGAGTCTGGAAAAAGACGAGCACTAGTATTCACCCTCCAGGTTTATCTTTTCGTCTGTCTGCGATTTGAATCTCAACTTTGCCACCGTTTTGTCGATGTGACTGCGCTGGAACGACAGATCCTAGATCCCGTCGGGACTTTTTGAGTGATGCCACGATTTGCTCCAGAATGTTGAGCGTAAGTTGTTCAATCTGTGCCATTGTTTCGCTGGCACGACCAGTGTGTATGCGCTCAAAGGAATGGAATGGGACGTACACCGCGGCGTCCTGTCCTTCGAGCTCGGAGTCTTGATCGCTCTCAACCCTAGTCGACTCTCTGTTATTTGGCGATAATTCTACACCTGCGGCGCCTTGCTGGCTCCCTGTGCCCTCTTTCGACTCTATCATCTTATCAGTGGATAAAGGCTTAGTATACCGGCTTTGTAACGATGGGCTGTTTGAGCCCGTGAGAAGATGATGGTGAAGTATTTACCAAGGAAGCTGACCTTCTGAGGCAGGGACTAAGGTTCGAACAAAGACAACGACCCAGGTTGCATCATGTCGGTGACACGGATGAAAATACTAGTTATTTTATGCCATACCACACGGAAATACACGAACCTCACCCAAGCGGGGAGTCATACGACGTGATGGAAACGATGATCAACCCCACTTTGGTACATCTACGCCAAACCAGAGAGGAAGTTTCCGCCAAAAATCTTCTTTTGCCGCAAGGACTGCGGAAGAGAATTCCGCACGGCATATCTCGCACGTCCGCATGGTGGAAGGGCTGTCCTCAAGAACGCTTTCCCTCGTCTGCATCGCCTCGGTGTTGGACATCGCATACAATGGGTCCGAAGTGCGGTGGCTGACGATTCCGTTGATGTCTCGAAGGAGCTCAAACGTGATGGCCTCGAAGGCGATTTGACAAGCACGCTTCGCTAAAGGGTCTGGGTCGTTACGACGAAGACACCAGGTGGAGGGGGCTCTTCCTTCCAGTTCGTTCACGATGAATGTAGAAAAGTAGCGTGCAGCATGTTCGCGTCCACGGAGAATGCAAAGGAGATCGGTTTCATCCAGACAGATGTGGTCGCCAAGTTGGGCATTGAAGACACCTGTCGCGGCTTCGCTAGGGGCAGAACGAGAAAGATCGTACATGGCGGAGGGCAAGAGAAACGGAGCATTGATATCTCTGGCCAAAATGATGACCTCTCTGCAGTTGAGAATGGTAGTGAGTCATTGATTGTGGTGACAAGGGATTACCGACACGGGATGGGGTAAACTGGGGCGTGGAGAGTATATGCCGTCGGGGGTCGTTACGCTGCATTCACGAAACTCCCACTGGGACAGCTTTGTTGGCCAAGAGGTCGAGAGGACGCGCAGGATGTCGTGGCGGATACGGTGGACCTTGTAGGTAGTGAGGACTCGAAGGAGGCTGGCGACGATGGTAAAGCCCGGTCCGTCGTACGTCAGAAAGGAGCTAGGAGATGTCAAAGTGCACGCAAGAGAAGCATGTAAAGATGGTACAGACATGCCGTCATATAATGCTTGCAAGAGGTATGCGATGCTGCGCGAGGACTCGGGTAGGGAGAGCACGGGACGACCCTCGATGGCTGGGGTGGGGTCGATGGCTTTGATGAGGTCGCGGAGGACCTGGGAATGGCGGACGAGAAGGCCCTGGTGTACGAGGAAATACTCGGATCCGGCGAGGACGACGATGTTGCCGTCGGCGAAGGAGAGATCGGCGTGTCTGACGAGCTCGTCAGTGGGCATGATCATGATGAACAGTAATCGTGGGAATTTGACCTGGACCCTCTTCAAATTGCTTTCGCCACGTCCCAGGTCCTTTGCCTCATTCAACTCAACTTTCCACTGCCATGGCTGAAGTTGCATCTGCTCTTCGTCTCGTCCCCGGTGCCCCTCCCCCCGTCGCTGCGTCAAAATCCCAAAGGAAAAAGCGCAAGACTGGTACCAAGAGCAAAACTCCAGGTTCCCCTGCGGAAGGCTCGGTTACCATTCCTGACGCTCCCTCCCCTCCTCTCGTCGACAGGACTCCCAACGAGACAGATATCAAGGAGGACAACGTTACTCCTGAGCTCGTCGCAGCTTCCGAAGCGCCCACACACGATGACCTCAACTCCAAGTTCAGCCCCGTCGTTGAACTCCTGCAGAAGCGCATGCGCGCTTTGAACAAGAAGATCGTATGTTTCTCTCGTCCTCTTGACCTCATCAAAAGCTTGCGCTGTTAACTCGGCCGACCCACAACAGACCCGCATCGAAAGCTATGCAGCAACCGACTATGAAAAACTCAATGACGACCAAAAGCGGTTACTCAAAACCCTCCCCTCTCTCGAAGCTGTCTACAAGGAGCTTGAAGAGGTCAAGAAATCAATAGAGGTATGTATGATCATCTCGGATGTCCACCCACCACCATGCACGCAACACACTTTTAGGCCCATGAAGCTGAGGTATCTCGTGATCAAGCATTAAAGCGTGCAGAAACAGAACGCGTAGAGTCTCAAAAAGTCCAAGAGGCTATTTCTTCTGCGCAGGCAAGGCTTCATGACACTTATGGGTCTCGTATTTCACATCATCTTACTTTCTCTTATAGGCATCCTATGTGTCAAGGATCTCCTCAATACTGACACTCCTTCGTTTGCGTTCCGTGATTGCAACTGGGGATGTTCCCCATGTAGTGCTTGAGTTCGATGACAACGAAGGCTCAGTGATTTTTACTGCATGCGATGCCCTTCTGGGTGAAGAAAATGATACCAAGAACACTATTCTTTCCGGTTTATTGTCTGGCAAGGGCGACCTCAACGGCGTATCATGTAAGTTATTTGAATTTTAAAGTCATGAGACTAGTTAATCCCTCGCTCCAGTTACCCGATTGTTAAGTATCGTACAGTCTTTCCTCAACCCACCGCGCGAGCCTACTCCTCTGCCAGCCGAACCAGAGCCTGTCGAAACTGAGGCTACACCCGTGGATGAGCCAGTAGCGGGTGTTCCTGGTTCTTTGAGTGTCTCCAGCAGCTTCCATTTCATGCAAGCGAGCGAGCTGGAGACACCAGGATTCGAAAACAATGGTGAATGGGTAGAGCAGCCCGACGTAGAACCCAATGGTGTTTCGGAAGAACAACCCCAAGTTATCGAAAGTGTCTCCATCGAACCTGTAGAGGTCAGCATTTAGATTCTTTTGCCTGACACACGTGATTCACTAGCTATACACAGACCATCTCAACTCAACCGATTGACTGGGCGGAGGCAGATGAAGAGGGTGGACTCCCTTCAATCGCGAATCTTCAAGCGAGTTTTGCACCATCTGGGTCGGCGACACCTGTCGTCCAGACAATTGAAGTAAATTTGCCTTCGCCGGCGCCGCTCTCGAATGGAGATAATTCCTCCCCCGCACCACAGACGGAAGACGATGGTTTCATGCCAACACACCGTGGAGGTCGCGGACGCGGTAGAGGCCATCGCGGTGAACGCGGTAACATGCGTGGGGGCTTCCGTGGTGACCGGACGAGTTTCCATCGAGGAGGGGAGCGGGGTGGTTTTCGGGGCGGCAATCGAGGTGGTGACCGTGGTAAATACATTGATAATTTTTCTGATCATCCTGCAATAACTGTCTCACCAGCTTATCGCGGCAATCGCACGGATGGTGACTGGCGTAATGGGGATGGTGAAAATCGCGGCAGAGGTCGCGGTCGCGGGCGAGGGCGAGGAGGAGGCGGAGAACGGGGAGGTACGTGACACGCACACAGATATTTACACGACTACAGATATGACACACAGGCTCGGGTCAGCAAGAGTCTCGTAGCTCGGCTCCTTCGTAGGCGAAGGTGTTATGTCCGCAACAGGGTCAAAGTCGGACGGATGTAAATGGGGTCCCAATGTAATCACGTTGATTGCTTCAAATGTCTTTGACCATGAGCCCATGTACCATGTGACGCGAACGGAAGCATCCTGAGAAATGTCGAGCTCCACCGGTGGTCAACATTACGTCCGTACTTTGCCCAATCGGACAATGCTGTGGTCCCTTAACAATTTGGGCGAGCGTGAGGTCCAGGGCCAGAGCGCGCCATCGTTATCCTGGGCAGCTGTCGGTATTCGACATCCTTCCGGACCCCAGGATGTCTCTGCTCACTACTATAATTGATGACAAGTCGCCTCTCATCACGTATGATACGACATGGTCTGCTGGAACATCCTTTGACGACAATTACACCGTCGAGTGAGCTCCCAAGTTGTGCCGATTGGCCTCGATACTAATGATGCTCTCGGAAAGCTACTACCTGGGTACCTTCCAGAAGACCAATGCGGCAGACGGGACAGCGACATTTAGCTTCAATGGGACAGCCTTTTGGATATATGGTGCCAACAGACTAAACCACGGGACTTACACCGTTCAAGTGGACAACTCGAACTATCCAAACAACAATGGTTCTGGGAACAACTTGATACAACAATCACTTTTCAGTGCGAACGTCAGCCAGGGTACTATGCATACAGTCAACTTGATAAACACCGGTGGAACGTCTGGTCAATATGTAGACATTGACATGGTCAGTAAAGTCCGTGATGCTACCAACAACAGCAATTGACAGCGCACAGATCGTGTGGCAATCCCAAGTCGGGAGTACAGGTGACCAGCTGGCTGTCGAAACAGTTCAAGACATAGATGCTCGCTTTCAATACCAACAGTCTGCATGGGCGACAACGTCAAGCGTCAGCGATTTGAACCTGAACTTGTTCAACAATGGCACAGGCCAGTAAGTCATGGTGGCTCAAAAAAATCACATCGAATTGACTTCCTCGTAGTGTCACAGACACATCCAGTGCGAGCGTCTCACTCACATTTACAGTATGCCTGCCTTCCCCTGAATATCACCTGTGAATAACTTGAGTATATTGTAGGGCATGCATATTGTACCACACATTGTCATGCTTCAAGCTAATGGTCTAGCTAACAGGCGAGGCTGTGACGTTGTTTGGGACATCGGGACCTTCCAATGGACCCTACTCGGTTCAATTGGATGGTGGCAACAGTGTGAAGTATAATGCACTAAACGCTTACCCCACCCACTATGGAGTTGTGATTTACCATGCCGATAACCTTGGCCCCGGTGCACATCAAGTCGTTCTTACCAACCTCCCTACTGCCCAAACTGGGCAATACTCGACTATCGATTATGCACAGCTGTGGACTATAGCGAAGTACCTCATTGACGCTTCTCTGATCTGCTCCGCATGTTGACGAGATTATGTGCTTACTAGCGGCTCTTCTACTGTTGTCCCTTCTATCACTCCATATGCTTCAAGGTATATTCCAAGCGATGGTTACTCAATCGATATAGTAGTCGTCTAACTTCACCTCAAGCACACTCAGCTCAGGAGCAATTGCTGGCCTGGTTATTGAGGGCGTGATTGCGGCTCTAGCTGCTGCTGCTGCGTTCTTCTTTTACCGGCGCTGGAAAGCTGCGATGGACATTCCATATACCCCTTATACTCCGTTGTATCGATTCCCTGAGGCGACCACTGCGACTGCGACTGCGACTGGCATAGCTCCATCGTTGGATACCAGGAACAACCCGAACTCGTCCCGAAACGATACCTTCCAACCGCTCGCTGCCGTTGGGAGGTTAAACCATCAGTCAGACAATAATGGTACTGGGCAAAATCACACATCTTTCCACGTAACGTCTGGCTCGCCCGAAGGAGCGACCGCCTCCAGCCAGCGCCCGAATGTGGTATGCAAATCTCCACGAGACCAACTGTTCTGTGAATGATGTTTTTGTTTCTTAGGGACAAGTGTCATCACGAAGACCTCTTCCAAATGCACCAAGAGGGGAGCTACCACAGCCCGAGGGCCGATCGGCGCTTCACCGCGAGAGCGAACTCCCCCCTCCCAACTACGACACAGCAGTGCGCGGCACCGGCGCGTAACCGCGTAGTATGCGTATATGTTGATTTCGTCCAAGTACTTTCAGATCAGTCTCACCACGCTCCTTGCTCGGGTCGATCCTTATACCCTGTGTTGCTCGCGAATGTACGCGATGTTCCAATTCCGAGTGCTACTACTCTGGCGCATCGCTTGATGATCTTTTTAATCCCATTTTTGACGGCCAATAAGGTGAAAACCGTACTAGCGGACAACGGTCATGCCAGTCGACAAAACTTGGCTACTCGCCAGAGTCATCCTAGTTTGGAACAACCCATGACGGGCTCATGCAATGGGTCCGCCTTTGCAGATGAAGTATGAGTCAGATTATGATTCACTGCGGAAACGCGAAAATAACTAGACACAAACTGTACTTAGATGTTTGTTCTAACTGTACCCGTGCGACCCGGATGAGGTAACCATACCTTAACTAGACGATAGCACGAGGCCCCGAAATCCTCCACCTCCGACAACCGTATCTGTATCGCAACCTGACCTAGATAGCCTCGACCATCCACAAACCGGACCAATCCAGATAGCCCCAGTAACAAACCATCAACTCATCCCTAGATTTTCAAGCACTTGTCTAACCAGACATCCAGATTTCTTTCTCAGTTTCACCGTACGTTCTCACTTTTTTTTTCACTAAGTCCTTACGCACTAACATGTCTTCCGATCATACACTAGCGGCGCTGTTCAAGAACAAACTCATACTCGAAATACCCCTCAAACATGATGAGGTATATCGATTTACATACGATCCAGAGTTCCCTGGACCTCTTGTATGTGTTTTCTTTTGTACTCACTTCAAACTGAGCCTTTCATGCACAGACCATCAAAATCAGGCCATCTCCCAAGTATTTTCTGCTACAGGAACCCAAACGGTCATCCGATTATCTCAAAGGCGACAAAACACTCGTTGACATGTCAAAAACCAATGATTTTCTTGCAGCACAAACGGGCATGACCAAAGACATGGGTAAGCACACATTTTCCAATATTTTGAGCCCCGAATCTGATCCGTCGAAAGGAGATACAAGTACTACAGAGCCTGAAAGTGACAGAGAGATCGAAGCTGTCATCCGACAAATTAAAAAGGTATGTCTTTTCATCCAACAATTTTTAAAGTACTGATTTCTTGTAGCGCAAAATCTGTAAATCCGTCCCACAGAACCCATCTTCTCCCATCATCGACTCACTGGGATCAGTTTAGTCCTGACTCTTCATTCGGTCAAATACAATGTACCCTAGTTACACGCGCCATGATACGTTTTCTCTCAAAGCTCTGTGTGATATCGGAATCCGGATGAATCCGCCTTATTGATTTCCTTGATCTGTCACGACGCGACTCTCTTCACAACCCGCCCTCCTCCATCGCGCTACGATATCGATGCCCTCTCTAGTTTCCTGCTTCTGCCAGGCCTATAAGTGCAAGGGTACCCTTATCTCACCTTCAACCAAACGAACGCATGACCGTGCCGATCTTCGACTGAAGACAATTGCATCTCAAACGCTTCACAGGGGTATCATACTACCTCACGCGCCCTCAAAACCTTCACCAGGCCCTTCGCTCGTCAAGCCTTATCTCACACGAGAGCCGATCATACCCCCGGTCTTCGATTTTCCCGATCCTGTGCCCACCTCTCCATGCGCTGTCGAGCAACAAATGTTAGATCATGGGACCCTCACTCAGGAGGATATTGACCTACAAACACACGGAACGTCGCTTCCAAACCTTGGCCCAAACTTCCATACACCCGAAGCTCTCTTGGACGCGGTCAATTATTATTCAACTTGCAACGCATTGTCGAGTGTGGGTGCACGGCCTCTTACAAGCTATGTCGCATATACCGTTCCCGATGATCTCGAGCATCGCCAACTTGAGAAAGAACTAGACAGGGCCGCGCAGTGTTTTACGCGAGATACGAACGACATGAATGATATGAACGATCAGGCAGAAGATCAGGAAGATCCTTCCTTTGGCGATGACGATCAAGAGGAACTTGAAGAACAACAACTTGACGACGAAACTCTGATATCACTGGCGAACGACTCATCAGATAGTGTTCCCGATCCTTTTCAGCCCGCTTGGACCTTGTCTCATAGTCGGAGTCCATTCATATCTGATACGGCGCTACCCCCACACCTTCTCGTCATATATGCAACTGTTACTTGGCTCCACCTGCAATGGCACCTACCGCGTGCTGCATGCAACGCTTTACTCTCCATTCTCGCATGTCTTCTTCTTGTCCTGGCACCTCAACTCAAGATACCCTTTATCACTTTGCGATCGGCTACGAACGCGCTCCGATTGGACCCTCCTCTCTCTTTACTTCCTGTCTGCCCTCAATGCCTCGATGTCTTCCCGGCTGCTGGCTCCCTTCACACTCAAGATTCTTGTCTCGCCTGTTCTGTCGACCTTTTCCTCCATGACAAGACCAAACGAGGCAAGGATCGCGCAAATAAGATTCCGTTTGTCAAGTATCCCTACCTTTCACTCTCGCAACAAATTCAATCTCTCCTTGCCATACCGGGACTCGAGAAGACGTTGGACGAGTGGCGGGGTAAGCTGCGCACACAAGGCCAATATCAGGATATATTCGATGGCGATATGTGTCGCTCCAAGCTCAAAGATCCCGATGGAAAAGTATTTTTCTCTAATAGCACCAGTGAGACGAATGGACCAAATGGGGAACTTTGAATCGGCGTCAATTTAGGCGTTGATTGGTAACTTTACCTTGTAAGCGTGACCTCGTGTGGGCCTCATGTCATGTATGTCAGGTTTTCGTACATCCGCAGCAACATCGCGCCATCACACACATCCTGTCCAACGTCGTTCTCAATCTGCAATCTCCCACCCGAGTACAGGTATAGGACCGCCAATCTCCTACTCACAAGTATTCTCCCTGGTCCGAAAGAGCAAAATCCCGACCAGATACAACGCTTTCTCCGGCCCATCATCTCTGATTTACTTTGACTTTGGAAAAACGGCATCAAAGTTCCTACCGAGGCTTTCCCCGAAGGTATCTGTTACATATGTACAACTCGAGTTGTTTTCTGACGGGGTTCGTAGGTCGCTTGGTCCGTGTTGTTCTTGTTGCGGTGGTTTGTGATAAGCCTGCGGCACACAAACTTGGTGGATTTGGTTCCCATTCACATACCAACTTTTGCACCATGTGTTGGATCACACAAGCCGACAAAGACAAGCCAACTGCGTTTGCCAAAGACGGTGAGTCAGCCAACTCAAAACTCTGGGATCGCTGATGGGTCTCTTGCAGCATTTCGTGAGCGTACGAATCTCCAACAACGTCAGTACGGAGTTGAATATCAGAACCTTACCACACCTACCGCCCGCAAAAACTTTGTGAAGGAGTTTGCAACACGTTATACCGAACTATCCAGACTTCCCTACTTCAATCTCGTCGAACAAATTGTGGTCGATCCAATGCACAATTTGTTTCTCGGTGAGCAATGTTTCGTTTCGTCTGTGTGAACACCTGATTTTGCAATTTATTCCCAGGTCTTGTAAAGACGCACTTCTACAACATCTGGGTGCAGGGGAAGATACTCCGTGCTACCCACGAGCTTCGTGTCTTCCACCAGATGTTAGCCGAGGTTTGTCATCTCCTTCTAACGCCATTCCGTTCTCAGATTTATTCCTACAGTTCGTTGTCCCCGCAGCTTGCGGGAAACTTCCCACCGATATCGGCATGCTGTTACGGTTACCCCGGGTAGGGATAAACGTAGACCTAGAAAAGAGGCGACAAGGGCGAGGACGAGGGGGATAGGGATTATCCCTATAAGCAAGAACGGGAAAAGGACGTGGAGGTCAGCTAAGCGTATTCTTAGTGACGATTGGTAGACGAAGACGTAGACGAGTGAAGGAGACAAGGGGAATCCTTGTCGAAGCGAGGAGTAGTCTTCCAAGGGTTTCTTGAAGATGGCGAGTCCAAAAGTGACGAAGGAAGCTCAATGGTGAGTTCGAGAGGCAAAGACGGCGAGTGACTGAGTAGATTCCCTCAAGGGGACCAGGAGGAGAAGGATATGGATTGATCCCAACGTAGGACTAGAGTTACAAGAGGGAAAACCTAGGTAGGTCTAAGATGGGGAAAGACATATTGGGACGAAGTCCAGGTTTAAGTATTGAGCGGAGAAGGCGATGAATAAGCGACGGAATGTTGGAGAACATTCTGTTGACTAAGGAATAGACTGTGAAGGAACGTCACAGAATATCAAGGAAGAGAAGATGATGAATAAGCGACAGAATGTTGGAGAACATTCTGTTGACTAAGGAATAGACTGTGAGGGAACGTCACAGAATATCAAGGAAGCGTGAAAGACAAAGGGATGGAATGTTCCATCAGTTTCAGAGGAAAAGATGTGAAGAGACAAAAGGAGAATGTCCCTGAAGTCTAGAACAACGTGACAAAGGTGACACGGAGTGACAATGTGAAAGAACAAAGGTAAGACGTGGGAGAAATAGAGGACGAACGGATAGAGATGTCTATGGAGAATAGAGACATGATAGGGGAACGTTAGGGAACGTCCGCATGGTTGGAAACGTTGTGAGAGAACGTCGACCGTGATGGAAACGGGAAGACGCAGTGCTTTTGACGAGGGACGAGGAACGGGTAACGAGGAACGAGGGAACCTTGACGAGAGACGGAGACATAGTGACGAGGATGGAGGAAAAAGCAAAGAAAAAGAATAGGGGACCAATGAATCGTAACATTACCCCGGTTTTAGACAACGAGTCCACGACGAAGTTAAAATCTTTTGTGAAGAGGGGGTCGGCAAGTGAAGAGGGTCGACGAGTGGACGACGAAGATGGTGACGGGCAATGGCGAAAGGAGTTCGGTGATGGTGTAAAGTGACGTTGAGAGGAAATCACATCGCGATTTGGTCGGAGGTGGGCAAGGGTAGATTTTGCCGAGAACATGGTAAATGGGGAAGGAATCAAGGTGATAGTTTTCGAAGGTTGACAAGGGCGTGGAGGTGATGATATTTAATTCGAGCCAGTGAGACGTGGTCCGAAGGGTGGTTGTGTGAATGGCGAAGACCTATAGAAAGGTCGAGTGGGAGATTGTGGGGTGTCAAAGGGATTTGTTTTTGATAAAACAGTGGAAAACTCTGTTAATCGAACAGAGGTCGTGGTAAGGGTGATGCGAATTGCATCGAGGTTGATAAGTCCTTGGGTCGTCTGAGGGTTTCTGGGGGTTCGTCGGGAGGTGTGGTGGATAAGGCGTGTGTCTGGGGGCGGGGTTACAAGTGAAATATGAAAATGGTCAAAGAAAGGGGTTTCTAGAGTAATGGTTCGAAAAAGGGTAAAGGGTTTCGGCAAGGTAGGGAATCTTATCTCGGGACGGTGGGGGTGGAGGATGGTGTAAATCACTGGAACTCTGAGGCAAGGAGTTTGCCGAGTCTTCAAGTGATCTGAGTGTTTCGTAGGTGATAAGGGATGGAGGTAGAGCAGTGTTTGTTTTTGTGAAGAAATCAAGGAAGGATGGTGGGGACGGAGGACTTCTGTAATGGAGAAATGTCCTTTTTGATTCGTAGACATATCACGGGTGAGTTATGAATTGGTGACATGACGAAAGACTTTAAGATGCTGGTAGGTTCCAGATCGTTTGCGACGGGAAGAGATCTCGTAAGGGGATCTTGGAGATTAGTCATTGGCGGCGGTGAGGAGGACTTGTAGGGATTTTCCGAACAAGTGAGGACGAAGTCGTGGAGACAAGGTTATGGTGGAGTAGTTTCGACGGGGAGTAAAGACATTGTTGTCGAAGTTTCTGAGTGTTTCGGGATGGGGGGTGAGAGGTGATTATAGTCGTGACAAGGACATGGTAAGGTTTCGGTAGTTTTTCGGATGGTTTTCATGGAAAAGGGGGTAAAAAGAGAGGTAAATACCCCCCTTGTAAGGCCGAGGTCGACCACGACCGGTGAATAAACAAGTAGGCGGGGCGGGGGCAGAGGAGAACGTTGACTAGGTGATAACCGTGGTCGGGTAATCTGGGACACGGTGGGAAAGGGGCAAGACGGGCGGGAGCGGTGGGGAACGCTGACTTAGATGACAATCGTGGTCAGGTGACAAGGTCGTGTGGCGGGGGCAAGGATGCGCGAGTGTTACGGGGCTATGGAACGGCGAGGTGGACGCAACAACGGTTGCGAGCATGGTATCACCGGGGGTCGAGTCGAAAATGCTCTAGTATTCCGCAAGGACGGGAGAGGAGCAGTAAGAGAGCTCTAGTACACCACGGCGGTGGGAGAGGAGCAGAGGGGCGTGGTGTGCGAGGGTACGATGGGAGAGTCGCATGGAGTCGGGGCGGAATAGTCATGGATGCCGGTGATAGGATGGAAGGGTCAAGGGAGGAAGGGCGAGACGGCGGTGTAGAGAAGGGAGTCGGCAAAGGTAGAGATGACGGAATTGGGTGATCCATCAGGAGGAGAATGTGTGACGAACGAGAGTTGGCGGCGAGTGGTAGCGAGGTGGATGTAGACTTATGGGCGGCTACAAGCATAGTATCGCTAGGTTCAAAGGAGGGGTTACCCAAGTAAGGGTAGGACGTGGTGACATTGCAAGTGAGGGGGTCGGCATGTGTGATGGACGGCGGGAGAGTGATTTAGCATACGCGTACACTAATTCGAGGGCGGTGATTGAGGGCAGGAGGTGTAGCGGAGAGGTGCAAGAGATATGCCGTATGGGGACAATGTCAGGGATAAGTGGTGGACGAAGGACGGAGAAGTCGGTGTGACGTGGTGACGAAGGGTGAAGGGAAGCTGTAGGGTACTCCTAAGCGTCGAGGTTTCATAGGGAAAGAGTAAGCCAGCGGTAGCTGGTTCAGTTCCGATGGGAACGGGTACAAGGGGAGGGTTAATCCAGCGACGGCTGGTTCAGTTCGGTGAGGAACGAGTTCAGGGGAAAGGGGTAAGCCGGCGAGAGCCGGTTCAGTT
>JBBPRI010000152.1:0-48996 GCA_038092955.1 Boletus pseudo-olivaceus | reverse complement strand
GGCCAAGAAGTGTATTTCGTGGCGAGGGTGTGTAGGTCTGGCCAACCTTGCGAGCGCAATTTGGTCTAGCCAGGTCTGGCTAGGTGTCGCTAGATTTGGAATGGTTTGCTGATGCAGTTCTACCCAAACAAATGTTTCAAGGTGATGGTCACGTGACTAATATCGATGCGTGGGCTTCCCCAACGCGTTGCACATGAACAGAACAGCGACCTGCGGAGGACATCTATACCTGTCCACTGAGTCAGGCCACGACAGAGCCGAAGAAATTTCGAGACACCAGCTACTGAAACGACAAAGTTAGTTTGGTAGCGATGTCCTCGCACGACTCCCCTTCTGTCCTCAGTTTTCGGACCTCAGGTATATTCTCGCATGTTTCGGGTCCCATGTTTCGGGTTCGATCGATTTTTTTTGGCTCACCATCGGGTTATTTCAGGTCCAGTGGAGCCTTTACAGCAGGTCAGGTTGCTCTCTGCTCTCAGAAGTGGTATGTGGTCACATGCATGGCAAACACCTGGATGATGCTGACACAACGCCTTCTAGGCGACCCCGCCCTTATTCATCCCTTTCTGACCGAAATCGGCAAGGAGAGACGGAACTCAATCGACGGTGACCTGAACACAGGTGCTGCAGCCTTGCACCTCGCCATACGCTGTGCTTCCGGTGCGTCCTGTTCACCTGGTTTAAAAGGGTCACTTAGTCTGACGAGTTCATCCATAGTGGAGACTGTACAGCTCCTCTTGTCGCACAGAGCCATTTCACCGAATGGTATACACCCACCAGGAAGCGGTACTACTGCCCTCCACCTCGCGGCGTCGCTCGGGCGCGCCGAAATCGTGTCCCTTCTCCTCGATCAGCCTGGGATAGACGATACCCTCCGCGATAACCAAGGACGTACATGCAAAGACGTAGCAAAAGGGAAAGAAGCTATTCAAGTCTTACAGGGTAGGCTGGCTCGTCCTGTGTCCTTCGTACTATCCCTCATTTTCTCTAGATTCGCGATCCTTTCTGAGTGCGTCATATAGATCATTGCTGCATTCATATGCACTCTGCCCTTTGAAGGTCCAGCCAAGCCAAGCCCTCGTATCGCTGTTAGAATCACCGCGCGCGAAGGGAATAGATCTCTCCTATCTCGACGACACAACTGGGACCTCGCTTTTACATGAGGCAGCACGTCGGAAAGACTTGCGATTAATCGAACTCGTTGTGCGTGCAGGAGCGGATGTGTTCGTGCGAGACCGACGAGGAAAGATGGCCTACGATGGATTGGGCAAAGACGATCGCGTGAGGGTATTCTTACGCCAATGTAAGTTCCTACATCTTCTCAAAGTCTCCTCTCTGAACAGCCACAGTCGCCAATCATGATCAGTCATTGATCGATTTACCGGTCTCTGAGCCACCTGTTCTGAAAGGCTACCTGAATAAATATACAAACGTTGCCAGAGGGTACAACACTCGGTGGTTCGTCCTCAAAGATGGCGTTCTTTCATGTTCGTGTAAATATACTGTCGACATGGAACAGTTTTGATGTGGTTTTCCGCAGACTTTAGACACCAGGAAGACGAGGAGATTGCTAGCAGAGGCGCGATTTCGATGAAGACGGCAATTCTTAAAACTGACACGGGCACCGAGAAAACGCGCTTCGAAATTTACTCCGCGCCACTGCGTGGTCATACGACAGCAGTGCAGAAATGGTATGTGCGGGCGAACCACCCCGTTGAAGCTGCACGATGGACACAAGCAATCAACAAGAGTATGGAGTGGTGCCGACGCGAGGCGGATAAATGCCTTGGAGGTCGGCGGAGCATGGAGAGTGACAAGAGTGCCTTACGGCCAGTGAAGATCCGGACCAGCTTTCAATCAGGGGTATCTGCGATGAGAGAACTCGGGACACATAGTTTGCGTGGAGAGCAGGCGTCTCTAGTAGACACAGCGGAGGACCATGGGCCGATCCAAACTCCTGACGAGGAAGAGGATGAAGAGATTGCGAACCGACACGACAGTTCGACAGCATCTGAAGTAACACAGAGTCAGCCTCCTCACGGCAGCACTTTCGACTTGCACGGGAACTCGGTTGCGGCACAGATGGACCTCACTGCACAACTTCTTGCCGGATTACCTTTACCATTGGACGCGCCCTTACGAACCCAAGAGCTTCGAGAAGCTCTAAAGGAGTCTTTCACCACGGTCCAGTCAATGATAAACGAGTATCTTCAGATGGTGAAAGAGAGGGAAGAGTGGTGGATGTCACGACTCCAACGGGAGCGCGAACGGCAAACAATATGGGAAGAAAGCTTGCAAACTGTCGTTCGTGAAGGAGAAGCGCTCGAGAGAGAGTTACGAGCTCGTTCTCGCAGGCGTGGAAGCAGATTCTTCGATGTGGGAATGCAAGACGCCAGGTTAGCGACAGTACGGCAACGACCCCTCTCATTGACCGCCACGTCATCCGCCGTGCCTTCGACTCAAGCTTCTATATACTTTACAGCGGTAGAAACGCCTCCCGTTTCGTTTACACCTGTTCCGACCCCCGATGCCCCCCCGTCACCGGTACTTCTGACCCCTACCCAGCGCCGGATGTCGCGATTAGCTCTCGTCACGGCGAACGAGACTGAGGACCTGCACGACACAGATGAAGAAGACGAATTTTTCGATGCTATCGAGTCGGGTAATCTCCCAAACCTTGTTGTTAGCGAACTTCTCACCAGCCCCACGCACTCCGCAACTTCGTTGCCGCTCACCCTTAACTTGGAGCCTTTCTTGGGATACAAACATCTAAGGACCGAATTACCCATCGGGAAAGATAATAGGCCATCTACCAGTCTTTGGTCCGTTTTGAAGCATAGCATCGGGAAGGACTTGACGAGGATCAGTTTCCCCGTATTTTTCAATGAACCCACAAGCATGCTACAGCGAATGGTAGGTTGAACGTCCCCTTGCCCCTTTCAGTAAACTTACTCCTTTTGTAGGCTGAAGACATGGAGTTTTCCGAATGCCGTAAGTCTCCTAGCTGACTGGCGATCGGATTCTTAATACATCCGCAGTCGACGTGGCCGTGCAAGAGCAAGACCCTCATCGACGGATAGCATTCGTCGCCGCTTTTGCGATGTCTAATTATTCGTCAACTATTGGACGTATAGCAAAGCCATTTAATCCCATGCTCGTGAGCGACACATTTCAATTTTACACTATTCACGCACTCACATTTCCGCGAGAATGAGACATTTGAATACGTGAGATTAGACAAAGAATACCGATATATGTCCGAACAAGTCAGCCATCACCCACCGATATCTGCTTGTTGGGCTGAATCTCCCAAATGGCATTATTTCGGCGAGGTACGTGCCCGACATTAGGCAGATATAACAAAGCTGATCGCTCTACAGGTTGATGCTCAAAATAGGTTCATGGGAAAGTCGTTCGAGATCCGGCCCACTGGCGTTGCGCACGCAGAGCTTCTGTTACCTGAAGAATGGGCACCGAATTACCCCAAAGCGACAACCGTCGACGGCAAGGGAAAAGTAGTGGAGCACTACTCGTGGAAGAAAGTCACTACGAACGTTTCGGGCTTCATCCTCGGGTCTCCTACCATCGACCATTATGGTGACATGATTGTCAGTTCCCAATGTCATTATATGTTAAGCTTCGCTAAGTTCAATTGAATCTAGGTCACGAATCATCGTACCGGAGATCAATGCATCCTAACATTTAAGCCCCGAGGATGGCGAGGCAAGGACGCATACGAGATTTCCGGATCCGTCAGCAATTCGGATGGCGAGATCACCTATGAGATCGCCGGCCGCTGGAACAGTCAGCTCATCTGTCGCGCTGTTGGTACTGGCAGTGGATTTCTGCACCCCGATGCGACCGTCGGCGGCCCCGCATCGCCGAATTACATGGCGGAGTATATCCTACTGTGGAGAAACTCTGAAAAACCACCTACGCCCTTCAACCTCACGCCGTTTGCGATCACCCTCAACGACTGTCCGGAGGACACGCTCAAACGATTTCTGTGTCCTACCGACTGTCGCCTTCGGCCCGACCAACGCGCGTTCGAGATAGGCAAGTACGAGCGTGCAAATGAGTTGAAGCAGAAGCAAGAGGAGAAGCAACGGGCGACGCGACGCGCGAGAGAGGATGGCAGGCTACTACCCCATCGACCAAGATGGTTTACTGCGGAGACGGATGGCGATACGGGGGAGCGCGTGTGGACGCCTTCCCGCGTGGGTGATGTACTCGAGTATTGGGCGGAACGGGAGAGAGTGTGGAGGGAGGAGGGCCAGGTGCCCTGGCAGGACGTGGATCCTATTTTCATCGAGGACATACCATAGGCTGACTTTGGATCTTGGGGACTCGGTTACTGATCACTTTGGGAAAATATACTAGATTCGATTTATTGTAGTTTGTAACATAGCCGATGCCATTGACTCCGGTGCGGTCGATCCCCGGGGTTCGATCATTGCGCTGTTGGTTGTTCTATTTGCTCCCGTTTTTCAATTGATATCATACGTTTACATAATCCGATGATAATTCAAGTTTTATTTTTCAGACTCTGAAGAACGACAGGATGCCTACGATGGTTTGTTCAGATTTTGATGTCATAGCCCTGATGGCTCAGTTGGCTAGAGCGCAGGTCTCATACGTCCTCGTATGACCAGCTACAAGTGCTGGGTAATCCTGAGGTCGCAAGTTCGAGCCTTGCTCAGGGCAGTCGATTTTCTTTTTCGTCCGTTGTCGCTGACTACTAGGCTCACGAACGAACGTCTCTGCGTACATTGTTGAACCCTATCCCCTGGAGTCCAAGAGTCGAGACCCGCCCCCAAGTTCCGAGCCGCCTTCGCCGTGCAGCTCAGCGCCTCGCAATGCAGCATGCGGCATGCCACTTCGACTACTGTACCAGCGGTGCCGGGCAACGAGAGGGAGGTCAACGAGAGAACTCGGACTAACGATCGACGAACGAGCACGTCGAGCAAAGAGATACATTGAGTGACGTCAAACGTTTTCGTATAGTACAACGACCAGTCTTGGTAATCGAAACGTCAGAGAGCCAAGGGGGCATAACAACAACAACAGTAGTAGTAGTAGTACACGAGGACGAGCACTGGCATCATTGGACCACGTAGTAGACCGGGGAAAGGAAGGGGGAACGATCGAACGGGGGTAATTGAATATTGAGGCCACCAGAGCGATCACGATCACGCTCACTCCGCGATGCAGAGGGTGTCGGGAGGTGCCAAGTACAGCACGGGCCGAGGCTGGTAGGTGTCCGTGCTGTTATAGTCAAGCTGGTAGACCATCGCCGTCTCGTCCACCTCTCTGACACGCTTGCGGGCCAGGATCTCTCCGGGGAGCAACACCTTGCCTTCCACGTTGTCGGCGATCTCCTCCGGGGACCGCTCTACGCCTGCACGGTTCGAGACGAACACTTTGATCTTCTCCCCGGTTTGGTTCATGACGTAGACTGTATCGACGTCCTTTGTCAACTCCGGAGTACGAGGGAGGAGGTACCTCGAGAGTCGGAGCGCGAGCGCGACAAGGGTCAGGGTAGGGTTGACCTCGGGAGAGTATGGGAAGATGGAAAGGTCGCATACGTAAATACCCTCTCGCTCCCGGAGCCGGAGGTCTTCCTCCAGGAGGTGTCGACGGCTGGCACGCGTCTTGAAGCTCTGGAGCGGGATGGTGCCCAGCTCATGCGCAACACCGCCCAGCTCAAGAGGCTTGAAGAAATTCTCGTCGTCCCACTCGTTTCTCTCATCTGGATCGGTGGGACGGAGGGTTATCTTCAATCTGTTCTTCATGACCCTGACGATATCCTTGGTTAGTTCCCGCAACTCCTTGACGTCTTTGTTGGAATTGGAGAATTTAGGACGACGCTCTGCAACGACGACCGGATCGCCCTTGACATCGAGTTCGATGGTGTTCTGGTCGTCGAGAGGAGCGGGCATGATGTGGGCGACAATCAACTGGGGGAAGTCTTGGGTGGTGAAGGACTTGACACGATCCAACGAGCGGGGAAGGAAGGAGGAAGCGTCGACAGAGACGTTGACAAGACTGATCTTTCCAGACGAGAGACGTGTGTAAGTCTGGATTTTCATCGACCCCACTTTCTCGCGCATAGTAGGATCTATATACTGGAAAGAAAAACCCTTGGCGAAGATGTCGTGGTCGGTGAGATGAAGCCCGTCGTTCTCCTTGAGTTCTTCGGTCATGCCACTACGCATCAAGATCGCAGGGGAGCCGACGCTCCCAGCACCCAAAATAACCTTGGTGTCCGCGGCGGGTTTTCCTTCAAGGTCTTTCTTGAGGAAGATTTGGGTCTCGTTGCCGCTCGAGTCTCGAACGACGACGCCGGCAGCTCGGTGACCGTCCCAGATGATGCGGCGGGCTTCGGTATGGATAAGGATCTTCCAGTTGGGATGTTCGACGCACGTTCCATCGACATTTCTCTTCTTGCTCATAGCAATTTCCAGCAGCTTGTCGATGGGGCTATAGGCACCGGAGGCGAAGTCGAAGTTCTTGGTTTCGTCGAATTCGGAGGCGATACGACCCCACTGCCATTGACATTTTCTCTCCGCAGTCCTGATGTTCAGTCGCTCCATGATATCCAAGTGGATGGCGTTCGTCTGGGGCAGGTAAAGGTTCATGAGATCCTCGGCCATTCTGTACCAGGAATGATCGCGGACGAGTTGGCGGAAGAGTTCAGGCCCAAGTTCCTCGGACAAGCTTTCGTCATGGATACGAGGGATAAAAAGACCCCAGGCTGCGGCGCGTCCGCCAAGGTTGAACATGGGTCCAGCCTTCCACTCGTCCCCTTGCTGGGAGTTACGAAATTGATAGTTTTCCTTGAAAAGGGAGAAGAACGTGTCATTCTGCTGACCACGATCCTCGCCAAAACCAGAGGGACGTGATGTGTTCAAACAGTGGGAGTGGAAGGCTAGGCCACCTTTCTCGATGACCAACACACTCTTTGCACCTGAACCAAGCCTGGAGTTGGTATCATAGATATCGCCGGCTATAACCCCCCCACCCATCCCAGTGCCGACGATGATCATGTCGTATTGCTCCTCGGATGCCTTCTGCGGGGTAAGCTGAAACCACATCTGCTCAAATGACTTTCCGCCGGAAACGGGCGGCGCAGCCGGGGGAGCAGTGTCTTGAACGAGTTCAAAGACAAAACGTTGGTTCTTGGCAGCTTCCGTCTAAATGTAGGTTAATATAGGTGAGGCATATTAGAGCGCTATTTTTACTGAATGATGTCAGAAAAGACTTACGGTTTGATTCGGGTAAAAATGGACGCACTTGCGTCATGAAAAACATGGTCAGACGGACTTCCAGAACAAGAGAGGCACAGTGAAACTCACATTCGAATGGGGATCGCGACAGTCAAGTACGTTGGAAGTATTTTCAATGTTGATCCTAGGGGAAGAGTCAGAGCGAGGCAGCCAAAGTTACAGGATCCATACGTTGAATATTGTCCGTTCCCGTTCTTCGTGATCTTCCACCTGACAGAAGCACCCCTTTGTCCTTGAACATAACCATACCCCCAGTATTTGGATCCGTTGTTTGTAGACGAGACAAGGCCCACGTCTACGTCGTACGTGGGGTAGATTGTGAAAGTATTTGGAGCTCCAGCGACAGGGGAAATATTCCACTGCAGGCACAACTAGTCAGTGGTCGGTTTGATAGTGGAACGAGAGGAAGGTACCTTGAACTGGATATTGGATGGTTTGGCAGATTTGTCGACTCTAGTGAGCTGAATCCAAAGGTCTCTGTCGGGAATAAACTTCCAGTACAGATCGTCGTTGCTATTAAACACTTTGACGCGATAGGTCCCGGCTGAGGTTGGCTGAGGTTGGAACGTCATGATGCAGAAAGGCAAGCTGGACGAATTTACGAAAAGTGCGGCCTTTTATGCTTGCGCAGTTTGTTTGGATAACAAAAATATGAACAGTTGGGACTTTCCTTGCCCGGCCAGTTACGGGGGTCCGCTGACGACCCAGGGTAGTCATGGTTCTATCACAAGACCATACCATGGAACGAGGTCCTACCGAACAGTCATCCGGCCTAGACCCCAAGGTGGTAAAAAATGGGTCCCGCTGGAATTGTGACACTGACCGGTATACGTTCTCGAAGTTTGATCGGAATACATGTGAATGTTACGAGTGTTCGTTCTAGAAGCGCTTGCGGAGGAAATCTTGAAGGGGAAGGAGAAGTCCATATCGCTGGAAATGGGGCACTGATCAACGGGTGTGTGTTGCCAAGTTTGATGGGGAATACATACAAAAGTTGTTGAGCACTCGCTCTAGGAGCGCTTGTGGAAGATATTCCTGAAGAGGAAAAGAATTGTATGTCGCTAGAACGGGTACTGACCCATGCGTGCACTTTCAAAGTTTGATTGGAGTAGTCCATAAAAGTTGTGAGTACTCGTTCCGGGAGCGCTTACGGAGGATAAGGAAAAAAAGTACGTATCGCGGGGATGGGGGTAGTTTGGTGGGGTACACGTAAAAACTGGGAGTGCTCGGTCTAGAAGTGTTTGCGGAGAATAATATCAAGAGGTAAAAGAAGTGCATGTCACTGGAAATGGGGCACTGATCACCATGGGGTGTGTATAGTACTAGTACTAGTACACTAGATAGATCTCATAACGCACTTTCGTGCTTTTTGTTTTTTATTTTGCTGTGTGGCAAGAGGATTGTCAGGGGCCATTTTCCAGGTATTAATTCAATTAAATAAGACCTCAGACGTAACAAGTCTGGACTGCACTTGAGAGCGGAGCTCAGCCTCTAATTAGGGTACAGACGTGTACGTATTGAAGAAAATAGAGAAAGTTACGAGTGCCTTGAGGCCTTCGACGCGAAATGACCGTGCGAGTTCAGCAGGGTCAGGAGACACTGGGAGTCCGAATTGTCTCAATTGCTAGGGTACTACACCCGGCGCAAGGATGACGGCGTACCCCCTGGTGACCGTATCAGATTAAATAGAAGAGGTTTCAAACGAGAGTCGAGTCAGGGTCACAGAGCCTCCTTCTGTGACTGGGTCGAATCATCGCAGATGATCATCTCAAATCAGGTCAAATCAGTTATTGATGCGATGAATCTTGCCAGGATGTAGAGAACCTGCAAGGGCTTTCTACCCCTTTCCATCAGGAGAAAGTAGTTACTTACGTTGCGTTTCTGAAGGCTTCGCGAGCCTATGCGAGGGCTTAGCGGATTGGACCGGTCACCGGAGCACCCTTGTACGGCACTTTCTCTGAAATTCATGCTGTGAGATAGCAGACATAAATTTCTGACATCTCCATTAGCTTTGCTGAGGCACGGCACACAAGCATGAGCAATTAACCCCACCGTCACCAGGTTGGAGGCGTGGAGAAATGGTCAAGTCAATTTCGCAAGGTGCCGAAACCCGCCAACTTTCTATGCTTGGCATGTCCGCAGGATACTCATCCGTAAACGAGGGTGTCATTGGAATGGGGAGCGCTGAAAGAGGGGCCCAACTCCTGGCAGGCAACTGGGTGGTTTTTTTCCTCGGTAAATGTGATCAACAGATCAGTGTCGCCGCTACTGAGCGCTGATTATTCGTGACTTTACTTCACTCAGTGTTTGGCTATCAAGGGCGTCTAGTTGACTGCATGCATTCCCCTGGTCATTTGTAAATACGCATCCGAAAAGCCCCATTTTCGGACGATATTGAACTCCGGCGGCGTCCCGGTCTTATTGATGAGTAGCGCCGATTTTTTACAGCCCCGGCGGTGTTTCGTTCGGACACCAGCCTTGCTTCGACTTGTCCGATTAGTAGGCCAGCGAGGTTTCAATCTTGGGCGACTCAGATCAAGAAAACGGCGCGGACGTTAAACCACCTCATACACTCGAAAGAGGTGGCGCTACATCGATAAGCACGATGCTGTTATATTCAAATCTCCGAGAGTCACACTACGGTCCTAGCTTGATTCGATGGGAATATTCAATTCACCCCGGCCAGTCCCACTAACCAAGTAACTGGCCAGACGCCGATCACGACAGGCATTGTGCCTGACCTGAGAATTCTCATTCAGCCAAGCGACCCGAACGATCAGTCCTCATGCTCCTAACTTGATCGGGATTGTCCAATTCACCCTGGGCAGTCCCATTACTTGACCAAGTAATCCGATGGAACGCTTCACGATAAGTATTGTATCTGATGAGTCTCAATGGAACTAAAGAACGGAACAGAAGACAGTTACATACTGCCTACCCTTGACAGCGTGGCGCATTGCCAAAAGCCGGCAATTGAAAGTGCGAATACGATTCAGATTATCTCTTGAATGGTCTTTGCGTACTAACGGGGCCGCCCCGGATCTGTGTGGTAATAGAACCCACGACAACACCATGGAATCAGTTCTATTCGGAACCCGACCGTGACCAATCGGCAAAAGCGAATTATTGATGCTCGCGAATTCTGAGGATCCGGGCTCGCAGTCCAGGCGAAGATCCCAACGCAGATCACTGTTGTGGGTGCTAGTTTTTATCGAGGCGAGGCGAGATCGACATGTCACGTTGGATTGCAAGGTGCGGATATAACCGTTGATTGTGGACCGGAAAGGGATAGTAGTGTCAAGTACACGAGGTGACTGTCGAAGCACTTGGTCGCCAGACCGTCGGGGTACGCCGTCGTCCTTGCGCCGGGTGTACCCTGGCGGTCGTTAGACGATTCGGACTCCCAGCGTCTCCTGATCCTGCTGAACTCGCACGGTCATTTCGCGTCGAAGGCCTCAAGGCAGTCACCATTCAATAATCCTGATTCTGCTAGTTACTTCTCCGGATTGTGATCGAAGCGGCAGGCTATTCGTCATCCCTCCGTCACGGTAGTACGTCAACTTCAACTTCTCAACCCCTTTCCACCTGACCACCTGATGGCAGATAGCACTATCTCCATAAGCTTCGTTGCGGCATGGCACACGAGCGTGAGCAGTCAGGCCGGCCGTCATCAAATCGGAGACCCGAAACTAGAAGAGTCAACTGAATCTGAATTTAAGTAAGTGTCCAGAGGGCAAGGTGCTGGCAGCAAAAGCGGTCATCAGGTTCACTCTTCACCTTCAGTCATACTCGGTATAACATGTCTCGGTCCAAGTTATCGTTTTTTGAGAGGCGTGCAATCATCCCCAGGCAAGACTTCATAGACACCGCTCCCGACGACTCCGCCCCCGCCGATGCAAACACCCCTGACCTTGATAACGTTCAAGGCGATGTGTACTTCATGTTTCCAAAGGTAAAGAAATGACAATGACTCAGCTGGCAACCAATCCGACTGACGACTCGCGCAGAAATGGGAAAGCTTCTTGTTCTTCAAGATCACCAACACTGCGGACACGACGCAGTTCCGACGGGATCTCGCCACATATGCTCCCCGCATTACCAGCTCTAGGCAAACTGCTCAAAACCTGATCGACATCCAGAAATACGGTGGAAGTAACAGAAACATCGTTTCGACCAGTATCGCGTTCGCCAGAGCTGGATTGAATGTACTGAACATCGTCCGGAAGCTGGGGGATCCTCACTTCGACAAGGGGTCACTCTTCCTCGAGAAGAAGGACCTGGGCGATATGTCTCAGTACGACGCGGCCTTTGACGGTGACGCAAAGACTCACGGGGTCATCTGGCTCACCGCTAGGGGTAAAGCTTGTCCTCGCCGTCATTCTCTTGCTGACCTGTCTCCTGCAAATAGATCAACAAACATGTCAGGATAAAATGAAAGAGGTTAGAGACATATTCGCTAATTCGATCACCGTCGTGCAGACCTACGAGGGCCGTGTGCGGGTAGGCGATGGTGAACACTTTGGATGGAGGGATGGAATTTCCCAGCCAGCTCTCGAGTACGTGGTGTCCCTGTCATCATCCGCCCCTTCTCTCAATGATTTGCCCAGCTGCAAATGGGATACACCCAAGCCAGGTCAGCGTGTCGTCAAGCCAGGTGTGATTATAATGGGGTACCCAGGAGACCCAGTCCGTGATGACCCAGCTCAATCGGCGCGTCCTGCCTTCACCAAAAACGGTACTTTCATGGTCTTCCGCAAGCTTGAGCAGAACGTTCTGTTCCTCGAAGATTATATCAACAAAAACTGGCCGTCTATTCCCGCTGAACCTAAGAGAGGCATTCAGCTCAATACTGAGCAGAGGAAGCTGCTGTTCGGGGCACGATTGGTTGGCAGATTCAAGTCGGTAAGATAGTACAGCCTCTCGACTTTCTTTCTGGTTTATCGATGCCAATCTCAAACACAGGGCGTCCCGCTTGCACTCAGTCCTTTCATCGAAGATCCTATCAATCAAAGACCTGAGAGGATCAATAAGTTTGACTACACCGAGAGGGATGGCATCTGTCCATTTTCTGCGCATGTGCGCAAGACGGCCCCTCGGAACTTGCAGCCGGTTGTAAGCAAAGAATTCCTCGACGCTTCTGTCATCGTTCGTTCGGGTATTCCTTACGGTGACGAGGTCTGCTTCCCAACTTGTACTTGGCGAAGCGTCGATGGCTCATAATCCCTTCACAGATCTCTGGCGACGAACGCAAGCAGTGGAAGACACTCACAGAGGAACAGAAGGAGAATGCCGTGTGTGATCGCGGGCTTCTCTTCGTCTGCTACCAGTCCTCCATTCACAACGGGTTCTTCCTTCAAACCACTGGGTTCGCCAACAACGACTTTTTCCCTCCCAAGGGTCTCGCACCCCAAAAGATCGGTCCGTAAAGCATTTCATTCCCAGAACCGGGTTTATTGACGCTTCCGAACAGGTCAAGACCCCATCATTGGTGGACCTCAGCCGAGGCAACAGTCATCGGGTCAGACCAACATACCCGGAGAGGGTCAGGTCACGCTCCAGCTCATCAATACAGACGGTGTGAAGTACGAAGTGAGTGGGGTCGCGCAAAAGGTGGATACTTCGGCGACGGCCGTCCAGGAGAAGTTCTTCGTCACCTCGCGCGGTGGGGAATACTACTTCGTTCCCAGCATCAGCACGGTGAAGGAATGGGCTGCAGCCATCTAGTCAGGACGACGTTCGACCGGTTCGTTTTCTTTTCGCCCGTCGAAACCAAATGTCACATTAGTTGTATTTTTCCTGGGAATTGGAACCATGTCATCTCTTCGTTCGAGTCTTGGTACCAACGGTCATTTGAATACGAGCCAGTATCACCCGCGTGTGGAAGCGGGGCCCTATGTTGGTGTTACTTGCTTCTGGAAGTCTGTATCGGGCCGAGCACGATCGCGGGCATGTCGAGGAACGTGATGGTTGACGCTCCAGGCGTACAAAGAAGCCGTCATTTGGCATGTAATCCTATGTACGCAGGCACCCTTTTCGGCCGACGACTGCAGCGAGGGTCTCGAGATGCTGAAGCAGTCGACGACTCGGCATAGCCTAAAGTCGTTCGGCAGGGTACTAATGTCCCTCGAGAGCACACTGTGAATGTGATGAGCATCCAATCAAACGTGCGCTTTATCAAGGGGTCAGCATGGCAACCAAATGCCAGCTAGGATCACACCTCGTCTTATGTTCGATGGTTAGGTTGAGGGCGATACGGTGGACATTGCTTAGGGTCCGGAAGTCGGGGTGCACGGTGGGGGGAGGGGCAGGATGGACAACATACGCGATGGTGGTCACAGTCGACTGGAATGATCTCGGGGGAGGGTATGAATCATAGCTGGCTCGTCCTCGCAGACGCGGATGGGTAGAGCGAGCCACGGCGGCTGGAACACGCCGGTGTCGTCCCATTCCTTGAAGGGAAGCCAGGATGGAGTCGATGTTGGTTACCCGGAGATTCCCTTCGCGACTCGTACGGCATCGTACGGACGTCGCCCTTTTCGAATATGAACGCGTGCGATTGGACAGATGAACCGACGCGCGTAAAGCAGATCGAGTTTGTTACCGCTTCGTACGCGGCCCCTCCGGAGTCCGTACCTCCCTCACTCTCTCGACATTCCTCTCGTGCAGAGGCCGGAGAAGGTGCTGTCCCATGTTCTATGCCGCTTTGTCTTAGCTAGGTTTGCTCAATTTATGTACCGACTGTCTGCAACCTGAAGAATGCATGTAGGGTCACCCCGGCGCTAGGATGCTGCGTGCGGGGACTTGGAAATGTGACGGCTCGATGAGTGGACGTGGAGGATTTCTTGTACGTGAAGGAAACGAGTGTGGTGTCAAACGGGCGTTTGTCCATACGGCCCAGCATGGACCACTTTATCGACCACGAGGCGGAGGAGACGAGGATGCATCCCGAGGCGCAAGAAAACAACGTGCGGTATCATTACGTTTGGCTTAGGAAGCGAGAATCTTGTCGTACATGGCGCAATGGCCGAGAGTCGTTGTTCCTGGGGATAAACAGAGGTCGACTGGGGTCCGGGGATGGCCCTGGATGGGCAGATACGCTCGATATATATTGAAGTTACCAGAGAGGGTCGGAGCGTGGAGACTACCCGGCTTTCCATAAGAATGGGTACAGATAATTTCCTTAGCGGCGTGATTACCTCGCGTGACAGTCCCACGTCGAACCTCAGGCCCAGGAGGGACCGTCGGGAACTTGGCTGTCTGTCAGTTCAGGAGGTCTTCCCCCGCAAGATTACGAGACGAGCTCTTACTTGGATGGGGTTCTTCTCATTCTTGGACGGGAATTCACCCTGACAAGAAAAGGGAAATGATGTGTCAGATAGGAAGATGGCCGTGGTCCAGAGTTTGGAGAGTGTGTTGCGTAGTCTGCCCCAAAATATGGGCCGTTCGTTTGAAAATGGCTTACAGACTGGGCTTGTTGCAGCTGAACGGAGGTGAGCTGAGAGCTCGAAGTCGATTCAGGCTACTACGCCGGCTAGAAGCAGAAACTCGACGTTTTGCAACACCAAGTGGGGCTCATGGCAGACGAGGAAGAACAGGGGCAAAAGGAAGAAGACACTTGAAGGCTTGACGTGCGAAACGTGGGGCAGACGAACTGGAAGTATGCTTGCCGAGTCAATCCCTTTTGCATGACGGCAGGGCGGGTTAGACTTGCTTACAATGCTCATGCATCATGTTCGGTGAACTCATTGATCCCGTCGATGTTGCATCCCAATCTTGAAGTGGAGAGTGTCAGCACAACAAAGAGCATCTGAAAAAGGTGGCACTGCTAACCGTGTCAGCCAAACTTGCAGTGTTCTTGATCAAGGAACATCATGGACCCTCCTTCGCCAGAGACAGACCTGTACTCGCTGCTCTCGTCACTCAGAGTCGCCATTGAGTTCAGTACCTCGGACGACCTCCCGTCGACTGTCTCACTTGTCCCTTTACACCTCGACTCAAGAGAATCATCCGCATATCCTATGTGATGTCAAGTCAGAACTCGTAGTGGATTCTCAACGATTTTGATGCCAAGTTCCTCGAACCTTTAACTCCAATGAACAAACAAGAAGCGGTCGACGGCAATGTCGTTTCTGAACATGCGAGGCGTGGGGCAGGATGACTACAAATAAGGTGCAGGCATTCAAGGGGACTGTGGTTTACCAGGTGGCTTCGGAGCTGTCGTGACGCTGACAATGTGCCTCACTAGACTGCGCGCCTAGGTCTGTGCGCGTTTGATATGCACGGGTGGCCACGGCACGAATCGAATCCCGGCGGCCATGCAGACATGGATCTATCACAAGAGTATAGTTGCATTGTTCGATCGGGGGGACGGGAATTTTAGTAACCCCACGTTCGGATCCCGTATCGTCCACACCCTTTTCAGCATTCGTTTCATGGCATACACCTTGTGGACTTTAGCATGGTTCACCACAATCATACTGATTTATCGAGTACGTTGCACTGCTGTTCGGTTTGCTTCTATCTCTTAGGTGCATCATACCAGACGGGGAAGTGGCTTCCGCACCTTGCCGTATAAACGCGCAAACCCTACTCCGCGTGTTGTCCTCGCTTCCACTCGTTTATTGGCTGCTGCACGGCTGTTCATCGAGCGCCAGGAGCTGCGTGAGGCGTCATTTGGGGTGTTCTGAGTGTTTCCTCCTCCAGCATGACGCATGTCGGTAGGTTGGATGGATGAAACGTACATCCACCCGTGAGTAAGAAGCGACAAAAGAACCCCTAGTCGGCGTCCTTGAGCTTTATGACTGTTGGGCAGCTCGTTTAGTCGCTGCTTCCCATTTCCAGCAGCTTCAAGCGTGATTTCTCCCGTCGACAACTCTCAGGTCACTATCACAATGACAACGATAAGGGTGGGGTGGAGACAAGCGCCCAGAGATGTATAGCTGTGTGAACTGGTGAATAACAGGCACGTGTATGCCAGGCGACAATGGCATAACGTGAGTGGATGACCGCGCATCCTTTTGTTCCATCGTTCTGTCACCTGGCCAAGCATGTTTGCGCGAATGAGTTGGCAGCCAAGGAATGGTGAGCACTTGGGCGAGACGTTCGAGGGTGCGGTACTGACGGGGACTCGAGAGTCGAATGAAAATAGACCTTCCTCCAGCACCGTGCACCAACAACAAGTAAAATCAATCAAAATAGATGGTCGACATGACATACGTTCAGTTGCCTTCCTCGCTGATGGGAAGCACATTGTGAGCGGTGGCACGGAAGGGAAGCTTCGACGTTGGCGAGTAGAAGATGGGAAGGAGATGGGGACACCAATGAATGCGGGGAACGGTCCTGTTTGCGACATCGCAGTGTCACGAGATGGAAAGTGGGTCGTGAGTGGGACGGGCAGTGGCTGGGTGACGGCGTGGAATGCGGAGAGCCACGAAAAGGTGACCGCGTTCAAAGGACATCGCAATTGGGTGGATGCGGTGGACGTCTCACCGGATGGGACGAAAATCGCGACCGGGTCGAGTGACAAGACTGCCTGTGTCTGGTCGCTTTCGACTGGCCAGCGACTGCTCGGCCGCTTGAAACACGACACGACCGTTCTTGCCATCAAATTCTCACCCGACGGGCACCTCATCGCCACTGCCATGTGGAAACACGATTGCGTTCGGATCTACGACAGTCAATAGCAAGCAACTCTTTGTCTTATCTCACGACGGCAACATCAACTGTCTCGATGTGCCCACCGGGACGACACGCTCTCAATGGTCCATCCACGGCAGTGATGCCAGCTGCATCGCCTTGGCAAGCAACGGCGCATTGAATTCATCGCAGCCTTTGCAAACTCATCGGTCTCGTTCTGGGACACTACGACGCACAAGCAAATCGGGTCTATCATCCAGCATACAGTTCGCGCCACGTCCATGACCATCTCAGCGAACTACGACCTTGCGATGGGCGGCGACCAGACAATCACCTTTCGCAGTCTCTGTGACACCCTCCCCTCACCCTATTCTGACAATGTAAGTGCACTCGCATCAAAATACCGCTGCGTGAGACGGTTTCCTGATCACGACCCGTGTTGTTGACTGCTGCAGATTTTCGCCGAGATGGAAATCCAGCGCATGAAGGTGGGAAAATCTGATCTCGAAGAGACAATCGAGTCCCTCCGTTTACAGAAGGAGCACTCGAGTGCGTTTATTAGCACCCCGGCTCGCGTCTCGTTGACATCCACGTTCGTTAGACAACAAAATTGCGCGTCTCGAAGAAAACGTCCAGTATCTCCACAACCAGCTCTCCGACTCCGAACAGAGAGCGGATAGCCTCAACAAAACTATCGAGTTGCTTCGTGCACAGGACAGGAACTCGAGTAAGTCCATCCCCACCGTGATTCTCGCTTCATTGTCACTCCTGTCCATTAGACTGCAAAATCGTCCATCTCGAAGAAAGCATCCAGCAACTGCGCACCGAGCATACCCATTCCCAACACAGAGCGGATAGCCTCGTCCAGATCCTTCATGTGCACGAGCAGAAACATCAATGCGAAGCCCTGTATCCCGAGGGCCGTGTAATCGATGCTGCACTCTCTGTCCTCGAGATCATGAACACCGTGAGCGAGGAGGTCAGGACCAACAGCCTGATAATGGGCTGGCTTGCTAGTAAGTTTTGGCATCGCATATCTGGATAAAGCATTCAATTTCTATCATCAGAGTTCAAGGGCCAATGCATATCAGCGCTAGGACTAATTGGAGACGAGGCATGGAGCGCCGAGAAACGAGAAAAAACGGTTGCAGCCTACTCTACTGCGTTGTTACTCAGTCCCTCGACCCCGAACACCTTATTCATCAAGTGGGCGAGCATTGTGTTGAATCGTAGCTCAGCGAACGAAGCGTTGAGCGCCGCCGCCCAGGTAGGCCCTATAAGATAGGCCGAAGTCGGACATTGACACAGTCTTTCCGGACCAGTTCAAGCTTTCAAGCTTTCTCCTCTACCAGGCAATCTGCAATATTCTTGAAGAGGGCGGTGGCATTCCGGAAGCAATCGAGTGTTTCCGACAGATGCAGAGCGAGTCAGGGGAGGACACGATAAACCACGATGAACGAGCGCAGTGGGAGTTCGGTGAGTGGTTGCGTGCGCAATACCATCAAGGTTCATCTGATCGTTCTGCACAGGATTTCAACGGCGATGCACAGAGAAGCTAGAGAAACTCGGCGACGTCGCAATGGACTTTTGGAACTACAATGAAGCTGTCGAACACTTCTCGACCATACTGTCACTCGACCTAGCGGATCGCGTGGCGATCCTCACAAAGCGGAGCAAGGCACGAGCATTGATGAACTCCTGGAAAGAGGCGCTAAGTGATGCCGACGAGGTATCATTTGTACCTCACTCACATAGCGTTGGACAGTATTCAATAACTGTGCACACAGGCTATCAAGCTCGATTCTTCATCTTATCGAGGCTACGAGCGGAGGCATGCGGCATTACATGGGGCAAGACGCCACGCCGAGGCCGTTGAAACATTCCATACGATGCTCCCAAAACTGGACGAGTCTCCTGACGAACGTATGCGCGGTGAGTCATTCCCTAAATATCAGTCAGACCGCCATGTGTTGATGGACATCAATAATAGAACTTCGTTGCCGGTATATCGACGCCATACCTACGATTCGGCGCATTGTCGAGCAGACCACCCGCCCCATGCCACGGATGCTCATCGACACCACCACCGGTCGCCTGTACGACAAGACACGGCAAGCGGCAGCATTCGAGGCACTCCCAATCTACAACGAGCTAGTGTCGTCGATGACGATGGAGCTAGACTATGGGCGTATTTGGAGAGTGGTAAAGAGGTTCTACCGATATGTGATGCTCTCACACAGTTGGGAGTACGATGAACCTCTGCTTCAAAAGGTTGAGAGCATCTCGATCTACGACCTAGAAGCATCTCTGGCGAACGTCAAGCTACAGAAATTCTGCTCACTCGTGCGTTCTCTTGGCTTTCAGTGGGCGTGGAGTGACACGTGTTGCGTGGACAAGTCGAACAATATGGTATTGCAGGAGTCATTGGTGGCAATGTTCACATGGTATCATGGCTCGTCACTCACCGTGGTGTACCTTCGCGGTGTCTTGTCGGAGTCTCGGCTCCCTGGTGGTCTCCGGCGGTGCATATGGAACACTCGAGCATGGACATACCAAGAATATGTTGCTGCTGAGACTGTCCAATTTTACACAGAGGACTGGAAGCCATACCTTGGCTTGACTTTATCCAATCACAAAGAGTCGCCTGCCATCATCTCAGAGATGCAACAAGCTACAGGAGTCTCTGCACAAGAGATGGCTGTACTCCGTCCTGGCCTTAATCGAGTGCGCGAGAAGCTCTATTTAGCTTCAATGCGCCAAACAACGCTCGTAGAAGACATTGCATACTCGCTGCTTGGCATCTTCAATGTCGCCATCCCAGTCATATATGGCGAGGGCGATCGCGCAGTAGGTCGACTCCTGGAACACATTCTGACAGGTTCGGGTGACGTCACAATTCTCGCTTGGATGGGGCACGCGGGTACCTACAATAGTTGCCTACCGATCGACCTCACGGTCTACAACCAACTCGTGCCGCCACACATCCCTCAACTCATCGAGATGGATGAGATGGACAATACAGTCGCAATCCTGCGTTCATCCTTGCCTGACCCCTCCCTGGCCGTGATTTTGCATAACCACCTCAACGGACTTCACTCACCTTTCCTTGCTGCCAGTCGACTGCGACTTCCCGGCATTGTCTTTCGCCTAACCGAGTTTGTCCACACCTCAGGTCCAGATCCTGTGACGAACCTCCGTGTATATCGTGCATTGACGTTTACATTCGGGGACGTGGAGATCAAGACAGCCGACAACTTGACTGGGATGAAGGATCTCTGTCTTGTCCATCCATGGATCCGCCCACTGCTCGACCAAGAGTTCTTGGGTGGTGCGGCTGCGCTTGACAGAACAACACAAGCACTCCGGTTCCTCGCTCGTCTCAGGCAGCCGTTTGGTGCGCTCTTGCTTGAGCCGTTGTCGCGCGTAGAGTATAGGCGAGTCGCCACGGACAGTTTGATCATGGTTCAAATTCGCGGAGTATCGTTGACTGACTTGATAGACAACATTCGTACGATCGAAGTACAGTAGCGGTATTAACTTCGATACATCGATCCTTGGTATGATACATCTTACCTTAACTACAGATGCCAATCTAATTTTCGCACTCCACATCGTCACAACCTATTCTACAGTTCGACGGTCAAGACGTCACAGTGCACCATGGCAGGTCCAGGCACGGGGATGTACGGATAGGTTGCAATAAGGGATGGTTATCTTCCGTTGTGGTTCTTGTCAAGGAACAATCTTTAGGGCACAGGAAGCGGAGGGAAACACAACTGGTGGCTCGTGTAACGAAATATCGGACTCAAGGGTTTGGTCAAGCTGCATTCTGACAATCTAGCGCTTACCGGTCACACATTCATGGAGCAAAGCCCGCAATGCAAACATGAGCGGAAGTACATATCGTTGTGTTATATGTATCTCCATCGGGAGTTAGCCATCCTCCGTGCCAGGGGCTCCGAGGCTCAGCGCTCAGCAGCGCCACTCTCTTGGCGAGCACAATTTTAGTTTGGAGTGTTTGCCACATACCGGAATAGCACTGATCCGATCCGTCATAGTCACTCAGTGCCAGTCAGTCTCAGTGACTGAGCTGTTTCGACGATATACCATTCAGTGCAACAGTGGGTCCACCATGCTTGTCATGTCAAGGTAAAAGCAAGTCTGACCAAGTACAGTACATATGCTCATAATGCATAACGTCGGGACCCACCAAATCCCAATGCATTATTATGGATATGCACGATGGGGGAGTGTGACAAAGTGTGACATGGATGTCACAAGGCTCCGTCGTCGACAACCCGTACTAACTCCTACAACGACGACACGACACGAGGTACAAAGTGCTGATCCAACGTCGTCTGCTTTCTGCCAGCCATCTCCTGACTCTGTAGCTGTGTGCGGAAATGACCCAATTGCTTTAACAACACCAAATCCTCACCCTCACCATACTCCAATACCGCTGCCTCAAGCTGCTTGCACAAGTCCATTGCCTGAACCTTCGAAACACATTGCTCCACTGGGTCATTATCCTCGTCCGAGTTGATCTCAATCACCTCACCCCTTGCCATAGCTGTCTCGTGCTGCACCATCTCCATGATCTCATCCTCACCCTTCTCACCGGCTGAAAACAATTCAACCTCGCGAATTTCGGTCTCTTCGGGAGGATCCAGTAACTCATCGAGAGTCAGTGGAGGATCGAAGATGCGCTTTCGTGACTTGAGAATGTCTACAGATCGCAAGAGTTCCTCCTCGGCTGACTTGAGCAGAGGCAGCTCCTTTGGGCGGAGTGAGATTTGGATCTTGAGTCCTGGTCTGCGCATGGCTGCTTGCTCGAGGGGTTTTATGGCTGTCAGAGCAGCCTCAGCATCACCTTCAGCATCCATTACAGCACGGAGAGCAGGTTGCCAGTCTGCATCAATGAATCGGTTTCCAAGGTGAGCTTTGAGTCGAATTTCTGCATTTGGTAGTGACAGGTCGGTTGTCGCAAACTCATAGATAATCTTCCAAGCAAGAGGATCGGCGTGCGGGGTTGTTGACTGGGACGATGATGGTAAATTTGCGAGAGACTCAGAATCTAATTCACCGTTTGCAATGTAGCTCTTGCTATCGGAAATCAAAACATGTCCTAGACAAAGATGTGAATTATGGCTTACGGCTGGATGAGGGTGTGATCCCAACAATTCTTGATGGTCCCCGGTGTCACAGCATCCCAAGCCTCTTTCGCCATTACCATCGCTTTGAGAAGATCTATTTTATATATTTCTCGTTCACCTGCTTCATCCAGATCTATCGCCCGACTGTTAAAATTCCGTTTGTACAATGCCTTGAAGGTCCGTATGATTCCAGCGTCGCATGGTTGGACAAACGGCGTCATGTTTGGCTCAAAGAACTCCAGCTGGATATTTGACGGTTCATACGATATTGAGTGGCCAGAGAAATTATCCACCAATAAAAGAATATGTCGCCGTTCTCGTTTCATCCGGAGATCAAGTCTTTTCACCCACCTGGAGATATGATTGTTAGCAAGTCGGAAATGATGTAAATAATGATCGTACTCCTCAAAAAGTACTGATGTCATCCAAGCCTTGGTATTGTGACGATAATAAAATCCACGCTGCTCAGGTGTTTTCTTTTCAAAGCATCGTGGTTTAGCTGCCTTCCCAACAAAAAATAGCTCGAGTTTTTCTGACCCATCTGCGTTGCATGCAACACCAATGGAGATGCGGAACCTTTCTTTCTTTTTCCCACTTAATTGCTTGGTTGCAAGGCCATGGTCAGGTGGAGTACTGAAGAATAAGGTTAGATCTGATAAGATACTAAATGTGAACTCACTAGGGGTTGAATCCTGTTTCATCCATATTGAAGCGATTATGCGGTGGATACTTGGCCAGAACCTGCCGGCATCGCAACCGCTCAGCTTCGACTGCAGCCAGATCAACTGAGGCTGCTTCTCCATGACGGCGAATTTCACAGAGCCTGTAGGTCTTACAGAATGACTGTACCCAGCTGTCTCCAGTCAGTCTCTCAGCCTCAGGAACTTTAAATTTATCTTCAAATCTCATCCGCTTCTCCCTCAACATTGGACCCGAGACTGTTTCACCTCTCTGCTCCATATCCCTCACCCAAAGAATAAGTGCACGTTCAACATCTGGCCGGGTAACAACTCGAGGCCTCTTTGATGACAATGCAGCAGGATTGTCATTCATGCGAGCCTCCATTTTTGGACGTCCTTGAAGCTTCCGAGATAAGGTTGACTGTGTGAAGATTAAGGGACCTTCTTGACGTGTAGCGAAGCATTCCACAATGTCAGCTTGGGAAGCATCTGGGTGTGCATCAACATAAGCATAGACTAAGAGCCAGTCAGCAAGTGTAAGATTCTTGCGGGATGTCTGCTGTGCCAGTGGTGGCTTTGCAGAGGTGGCAGGTGCGTCTTCAGCATGCTTTGGCCGTTTTGAAGCCCGGGGTGGGGGATTAGTGGGCTTATCGCGGGGCTTCCGTTTCACATCAAGCATTGTGACACAGCTGACTGGGGTTGGAAGCGCTTGCCAAGTGAAAATTTTGGGTCCCACGAGCCTATCGGGCTCCATCATAATGCATATCCTACATGCAATGCCAATGCATTATGCAATATGCAATTTTCCCTTCATTTTGGCAGGCCCCGACTCGGGACCACTAGAAAATCAATGCATTACGATGGATATGCATTATGAGCCTATGCATTATGAGCATATGTACTGTATCCAGTTTTCAGATCATGATGATGATTCTGTTTGTGCATTCCACTGGCCACTGAAGTACTGACACCCAGCACCGTGGGGGCACGTGACACTGGCCAAGACGACATGCGGCAAGGCCAAGCTCCACTCCAACTCCATTCCCACTAGGGGACGGCGTTGCCTCCGTAGACCTTGCTTGAGACGGTGGCAGTGATAATATTTACATGAGAGGCGTTTTCTACTAGTTTACATGTTCATAGAAAGCGATAGACGAAAGAATCAAGTATTGTTCTCTGAAGCCTTTTCTTTTCCCTTATCCGAGTCATGCTTTTCGATGCGGGGACGTTTTGCCATGGGGTCCGGAGTAGCTGACTTCGGGCGTGAATGGATGGAGAGTTTGACAGGGCCGCGACGTGGATCAGAGGAATGATATGCAGCGGTGGAGTTTGCACTTTTCTTGAGCACGCAAATCTGTTCAATGTTTGCACGAAAAGTATCTCGAGGAGGGTTTTTGTTTCCGAGATAGGTGTGGTGGATGGTGAAGTGAATCTCAATGAGAGCATTGCATACCGCTTCGTTTACTTTAGGAGGTTCGATAAATTCATCACCCGAATCGCCTTGGTAGGCTCGGAGTGGTACGGCTCGATAATCTGGTTTGATAATATCGAGTAATTCTTCGTACTTGGCCTCAACTCTCCAATTCTTTGTTTCTTCATCCATCTCATCTTGTGTCTCTGTGTCGGAGTTGGTGGCATCGGGAACGGATTCTGGTGAGTGACATATAGGGTCAGTTCGTTGGAGTCATCGTAGCAGTGTGCTTACTGGGGTTTACAACATCTTCATAGTAGATGGTTTTCTTAGAGCCACGAGGTGTAGGAGAGTCCTTGATGCGAGATTTCTGTTAGGGTTTGAGTCGGCGAGGGAATAGCTGGAATGAAAGGCACTGACCCTTTTCTCAAATACATTGGATGCAAAACGAATCAATTTACCATTCTTGTCGTTGTAAAGCATATCTGTGTGACTTTTCGAACATGCAGCTTCACCCTGAAGCTTGTTGAGGAAGTTGTAGAGGAGATTGAAGTCATCACGAAAGCAGGCGTCCCCAGGTCTTGCACCATAGATTTGGTATTTTGCGTTTTGAAGGCTTCCGTAGGATTCGCCGAGATAATTACCTGAAGTGCCACATGTCAACTTGTAGTCGATGGCGTGGACGACAGCTATGCCGACAAAGGCTGTATCGGTACGTTTGTCGTAAACAATATGGCCAGAGGCACCAGGTCGCCATTCAGTGTTTGTAGAAGCGTCTTTTGAAGCTGCATAGTTAGGATGCTGGGCGATGGTGTAGCGAAAGGAGGAGCTGTTGAATGGCATGAAGATTGGTGAAGGAGGGAGAGAGAACCAAAGACAGGGGTGTGGGAGGTAGCGTTGCACTTGTTGAATGACTTCATTGGTCTGTGCGCAGCGTATCAATAATCCACTCTGAGGTGAAGGTTACTTGGACTGAAACTACTCACAATCATGGATCTCAGTGATTTTGAGGTGTCATTCAATTTTCTTACAGTGAAAGAACTACTTACTGCAATAGGATGTGGAATGCTGTCGTCATCAGAAAAACGAAATAGGGCAACAATTGAAGAGGCGTGTCGGGGATCCAAACATTTGCAGGAGATCATTACCACTGCTGCTATGCGAAAGAGAGAGGTGAGGGAAGATGATGAGAACCGTCAAGTGAAAAGAATGCGTTTGAATTTTCTGTCGGAGGGTGAGATTGAAACCAAGGAAGATCAGTTTATGGAGGTTGTAGGTGAAGATATTCATTACAATCGACTGTCGAAGTTCATCGACAACACAGGTACGTGATCCTGCTGACCTTGCAACTGATGTTTGTTAAGGATGACTTGGATGTGTTAGGGAATACTGCGACTGCACAGACAGTGTGCTGTGTATGTGCAGGCGAGTTTTATACGGAAACGATGAGCGAGCGCTGCCTCGGTGAAAACTTTGAGCATAAAGCACTCCTCATTCCGAATTCACATCATCCTGCTCAAGCTCTCGTGTGTGGAATGCTGCTGTACCATCATGCAGTCGTTCATAAGGATGATGAATATTGGGGTAGTATCTGTGGTGACTGTATGAAAGAATTGCAGTCAAAGAGGGTCCCTCCTCTTTCGCTTTCCAACGATATGTGGATTGGAGATGTCCCGGACGAGCTGGCGATTCTATCACTTCCAGAACGGATTCTTGTCTCTATCTACTATCCAGCGGCATATGTCGTCAAACTATATCCAAAACGAAAAGGTGCCCAGCATTGGGATACTGCAACACTGAATAATGGACTTCGGGGCAATGTGTCAACCTACCGGTTGAATACTTCCGACATAGCAGGTATGGTGGATGGAAGGTATCTTCCTCCAAGACCTGCCATTCTTGCAGCTACAATTGGTGTCAGTATTGTCGGGCCCAAAAACCTTCCAGAGCGAAGCATGCCATCATTGCTTTCTGTTAGTCGACAGCGTGTGCGACATGCGTTGCAATTCCTAAAGCAAGAGAATCCGTTGTACGAGAATATAGGGATTTCATATGAGAATCTTTCGCTGTTGCCAGAGGATGATGTCCCCCTGGAAATAATTGCGAACGTGAAGCATTCAGAAGATACAATGGATCTCGAAAATGAAAGAGAAGGTTATGTTGATGAAGATGGTGATGTGGAAGGTAGGGAAAGGGAGGAGTTTGGTGCGTATGTTTATGACACGTCAAATACGGGAAACTGATTAAAAACAGATGCATGCACGATCCCTTTGCAAGCATACGGTGTTGTGGATCCTGGGGTGTCTGATATTGATGATAGCCAGATTCTTGCACACGCTCTTGCAAACACAGCATTTTCGGGGACAGAAACATATGCTGTTCGTCGTGGAAGTACTTTTGTTAATGAGTATCCACGGAGGGATGAAGAAGGCTCACTGTCGATTGGAACCCTCGAAAATCCAAACCACTTACTTGGAGCGTTTCCATACTTGTTTCCATATGGTAGGGGTGGGTTTGAAGTGGAGAGAAAGCGGCATGTGTCATATGAGACGCATGCTGCATGGGCGTTGAGGTATGCAGATCGACGTTTCCGACTGGACACGTTGTTTTGCTTCCAGACATTTGGTGTCATTCTGAAGCGCCAAATTTGTCGCTCGGCTGTTCTTCAAGTGAGAAAACGAGATTTCAATGCATTTGAACATAGCTTTCGCCAACTAAAGCCTGAAGATCTGAAGCAGGCAAGTATGGAAGAGGACAAGCATGTCCAACATTCGAATGTTGTCGTTCGTTCACTAAAGCGGCACATCACTGCTGTTCGGTCGAAAGTAATGGGGACTGATGAATCCCGGGCTGTGATCCGGTCCTATATTTGGGGAATGAGTGTTGTCAAGGGACCTCCTTCATTATGGATTACAATTAATCCCACAGACACTCACGATCCAGTGGCACAAGTTTTTACGGGTGCAGAAATCGATCTAGATCACTTTTGCACCACTGCTGGTCCTGATGCCACGACAAGAGCAGTACAGATTGCACGAGATCCCTACGCAGCGACAAGATTCTTCCACTTCACAATTAATGCCGTTTTGGACAGTTTGTTTGGAATTTGGCTGAAGAACAAGGGAGGTATGAGAGATCGGGAGAAGGGAATATTTGGTGTTGTGGAAGGCTACGTGGGGACTATTGAGGCGCAGGGCCGAGGAACACTACACCTGCATACCTTAGTATGGTTGAAGGGTGCACCAACGTCATCAAGGATGAAGATTCTTCTGAAGTCCGAGGCATTTCGAAACCGTGTGGTCAAGTTCATTTCTTTAAACATACGTGGCCACCACGATGCTATATCGGAACAGTCACTGTTGGCAATTCCAAAGGAAACAGCTGTATCATATTCCCGACCTTTTGATCCAAGGATAGATCACAGTGAAGGCAGTTGTGAAGAAAAAAAGGAACAAGCAAAACTTGTCCGTGCAGTTCAAGTGCACAAATGCAGCTCTGCCTGCCTGAAGGCGAAGAATGGCCGACTGATGTGCAAACGACGGGCTCCATTCGCCCTTGCGGAAAGCGCTTGGATCAGCTCGGATGGTCAATGGGGGCCAAAGCGGACATATGAATATTTGAACAATTGGGTACCTCCTCTCTTGCTAGCCACTCGTTCCAATCATGATGCAAAACTCGTCACAAATGGAGAGGACACAAATGATATTGCTTTCTATCTCACACAGTATGTTGGAAAGAAACAGCAGCACTCATCAAATGCGTCGGCCCTCCTTGCGAAAGCAGTCGCATTTCATACTGAAAAGGAAAGGTATACATCAGATGTCCACTTGGTGAACAAGCGTCTCATTGAGAGATGTGCAAATTCTCTCAGCCGAGATCAGGAATTCAGCGCACCAGAAGTGATGGGATATCTGATGGGGTGGGGTGACCGCTTTTTGTCCCACCACTTCGAGGCAATTCATTTTTCGACCGTAATGGGAATGCTGAAAAGAATTTATCCACAATTGGTTGCACCACAGTAAGTCGCACAAACTAATGGTTCAGGTAGTAGCCAATAATGCGCAATTTGAACCAGTGATGGTTTGCAGTTTTCCAGTGAAGGTTCAGTTGTGGTCGAAAGAGCAGAAGGTGAAAGTGAAGTAAGTCGTGTGTAAGCTTCAAGCAGCGGAAGTTACTGACATCATCATCAATGCATCACCAAAGAATGAATATGTGGTGCTGGATGTTCAGCATGGAAGTCTCTGTTTACGCGATGACACACGCAGCTACATAGAGCGGGGCGAGCAGTTGGAGGAATATAGCTTCCTTGATTTTTTTGTCAACACATACGACTCACCGAAATCTGCACAAATGGAAGATTCTATTCACAAGTGAGCACCATCTATCAAAATTCCTTATCAGCATGGAAGCGGACGAGACAACCAATGTAGAATTCTACGCAGAGAAGACCATGAGACCATTCCGTTTTTTCCAGGACAGTGGTTTCCTCGGGCGAACGATATGAATACACGCCCTTTGTATTGTGCGGCAATGCTTGCTTTATTGCAGCCATGGAGAACGTTGTCATCTCTGAAACCTGCCCACTCAACGTTCGAGGCAACTTTCGAAATCTTCTGTGAACATGCTTCACAGCAGATTCACGACATCATAGACAATATTCAGTACTTCCACGAAACATCAGACAAAGCTCTAGAGCGAAGGCTAGAAAACACCATGCAGCAAGAATGGACATTTGCTGAACGAGAAGTAGGAGAGAAAGTTGATGAAGTAGATGCAACAGAAGAAGACGAAGAAGAGTCAAATGTACTGCTTGATGGAAGAATGATAACGGAGGACGATGTTGACAACATGCTGGAGAACTGTTTTTCTTCGCGAGAGTTGCTATACGCAGATGTCGCACTGAATGTTGCACACGATTTCAAGATTTTCCAGCAGGCCGAGGAAGAAATCAATATTCTATCTGTTAGCGACCTCAATTCGGGAAACATTGCAAACGAAGTAGATTTGCAGAACTGTGTCAAGTGGGGAACACAATTTGAAGAGCTCCAGACTAATCAGCGAGATGATCCTCCAACACTACACTCACCCTTCGAAATACTGGAAGACACAGTATGGACTGAGAGTGCTAGCATCAGCAACAGCTACGACAACGCAGAAGTTACGTTCACTGGACCCACCATGCTCAGCCATCATGCGACTCTGGAGACAATCGTATCCCATCTGAACGAAGAACAATTAATGGCGTACACAATTATACGAAACCACGTGCGAGAGAAAGTGGCAGGCTCAAACTCACAACTACTCATGATTATCACAGGTGAAGGAGGAACAGGAAAATCTGAGGTGCTGAAAGCAGTGACTGCAATGTTCCGTGCAGAAGGAATTGAACGAATGCTAGCAAAGACTGCATCGTCTGGTGTTGCAGCAAGCGTCATCGGTGGTTCGACCGTACATTCCTGGGCAGGGATTCCACGAGCAATGCCGAAGAATGATGGCTGGGCGACTCATCCCAAACCGGAAATGGCAGCTCGACGAAAGAACAATATCCGCGATGCCCTGCTATCCACTACAGATGAAATGAGCATGTTAACCTCGGACACACTCACACTCGTTTCTCAAGTCACCAGCATTGTCAAAATGGATTCATCTACAGCCAGTTGCGACTCCACTGTTCCTTTTGGAGGACTGAGCTATTTGCTATCAGGCGATTTTCACCAATTTCCGCCAGTAGGAAAGATGAATCGTGCCTTGTTCGCATCCAAACCACCTACTCCACGATGTGAAATAGGCCGCCACATATTCCTACAATTCAAAACAGTCATCGAACTTGTTCAGCAGATGCGAGTCACAGATCAAGTTTGGCAGGCGATTATGTCGCGGGCAAGGTTTGGAGAATGCACTTGTGAAGACTTACAGGAGATTCGAAACCTCGTTCTTCCCAATCCGAAATGCAGCGTTCCAGATTTTTCGCAACCACCATGGAGTGAAGCACTACTCATTACACCTCGGAATAGCGTTCGGTGTCGATGGAATACACAATCAGTCTTGAAACATTGCCAGAAAACCGGTTCAATTCTGTATATCTCACCGTCTGAAGACAGTCTTCATGGCGAGCCTCCAAGCTTGGTACAGCGGTATCTGACCGCAAAGATGGCAGCAAAAGACACAGGTGACTTGTCGATGAAGGTCCAGCTCGCAATAGGTATGAATGTCATGGTAACCGAAAATGTGTCAACCGCAGCATCCCTTGCGAACGGATCACGTGCCACGATACGAGCAATTGTATTCGATCCAAGAGAACGTGCACTCGAACCCGATAAGTCAACACCATCCGTCACAACTGTCAAATTACATTTTCCTCCAGCATACGTTGTCTTGCATGTCAACAGTGATCATCTACCCTGCTTTGAAGGACTCGGAAAGGGAGACGTGCCACTCATGCCGGTGACACATGACTTCAAAGTGGGAGCACGCACAATCAAACGAAGACAACTTCCTTTAACACCCGCGTACGCTTTCACTGATTACAAGTCACAAGCACAAACCATCGACCACCTCATTGTTGATATCGGGAAGACCACCTGTTTTTCCCTGACTCCTTTCAATGCATATGTTGCGCTCTCCAGAAGTCACGGACGAGACACAATACGTTTATTACGAGAGTTCGACAGCTCCTTGTTTACACAACATCCATCGGATGATCTGAAAGAAGAAGACATGAGACTGAAGATGCTCGCAAAAGAAACAAAGGAGAATTATTACCGCGGCTTGTATGGGCCCGTACATGGTGAGTGTCCACACGACAATCCTGAATAGAAAGTGATTAGTTAACAGGTGCACAGTGACTGTGAGGTGATTCAGCTTGTTGAAAATTGCAGTTGCCGCATACCATGATATCGTGTATTGAAGAAGAAGTTACATCGGACAAGCAGTGTGGAGGTTGGGAGGGGTCCGTTGTGCACTCTTGCGATCAGATCACCAGTTGGGACGACGCGTGGAAAAAGGCGATTTCCGGATCTATCTAGCAATCGTTTATATCGAAATGTGGAATCCCATGTCTCCGTAGCGACTGCACGGCTAACTCCGGATCAAATTTGTGTCCATGAAAGGTATTGTTGTCGCATATTTTGAATCTGGGCACGAGCAGGTAAAGCATAGACCTTGCTTTGCAAGCAAGGTAATTTGTAAAGTTCCGCCCCACGTTTCCGTCCATACCACATTTCATGTTCACCACATGTCATTTGCAACAGAGCCAGATTGGCATTCCCGAGGTCTGTGGATCGTGCAGGTGTGTTACTTCTTGTGCACCGATTGGCACATTTATACTTACTCCCATCATTCTTTCTGACTCGCACAGTTTTCTACCCGCTTTATGCACAGAACGTTTCTGTTTGAGCTCAGATACCCCTCATGACCTCCGGATATGCTATCGCCACCTTGGTGGTATTCATCATGTCCACCTTCTTCGTAATCCGTCCAGTTTCCATACCCACACCCCGTCCTATACCTCAAATACCAATAAACCTCACCACCGCACCAATCCTCGCTATCGCATTACTATGGGCCGCCCAATGTCTTGATCTAGCGGTCATTCGAAATGGGATCGTAGGCACGGAAGGCATCAAACCTTACAACATCCTCATCTCTGTTTTTCTCTGGCTTACATGGCCATAACCCTCGACATCACCGGTATACTCCAGGCCGCTGCGTTTTGGGTCAGCAACAAGGGTGGTTACAATGGATGGAAGCTGTACTTTTATTTCTATGCCATGCTCACCCTTCTCTCGATCCTGCTGGGCAATGATCCTGTCATCCTTTCTGGAACTGCGTTCTTAGTCTATTACACAGAAGCCGCACTACTCGACCCGAGAGCGTGGATCATGGCTGAATTCGCTGCTGCCAACACTGCCAGCATGGTTCTGTTTGTGGGAAATCCCACAAATGTACGTGTTTCCCACGTCTACGCTGACATGCTGAACGAGTTCATATAAGGTGATCATATGCGAAGGCTTCAGTGTTAACAACGCCGCCTTCACAGCGTATACTATCATTCCCTTCCTCGCTTGTAACCTCTTCTGTCTCGTTGCGCAAGCACGTCCCGCGGAAATTAGCCCGTGCCGCGCATCGAGACCTTCGGTCAGCTCTTCTGGATCCTGTTGGTGCCTGGGTTGGCAGTTTCATGCTCGGCGCAACGCTTATCCTCTGTCTCGTCGTAAGTTTCTTCGGAATTGACGTCTGGATGATCAGTTTGCCCTTCGCTTTCGGTAAAATCCTATTCGATCTTGGGTGGGATCACTATCGATACTCCCGTGGTATCCCGATGTTGGTCTGTGGCTTGGGGGAAGGGCCTGATGAAGATTCCACGGTTGGGGACTACTCGGGAGATGGTCCCTTGCGTCATTCCTTACCCACGGACGTGCAACAATTACCGTCTTTTCCACCTGACGACGAAGCCACCGCTGTCAGGTCGCATCCCCCACCCCCCAAAATCGGGTCCAAAGCGAGATTGCAACTCATTCCCACTCCAGAAGTGGAGATCAAAATGCCGTATATTTCCAGGTGGCATCAGTCGCTGTACGACCGACTCAACAAACACTTCCCGACTTTCATTACTGCGTTGCTGCGATTACCCTTCGTCCTCGTGCCCTTTGCATTCTCTCAGTTCATCCTTATCGAGGCGCTCAATCACCAGGGATGGGTGAACGTGTTTGCAAATTGGCTCGTTCGAGCATCTCATAGTCAAGTGCACCCTACCATCTGGTTGATCGGTGTCCTCGGTGTTGTCCTGTGTAACCTCTCGGGCACAAACATTGGTGCCACCATCCTCCTCACCAAAGTCGTTCGTGCAGCCGCCCTTCCATACGAAGCCGACCGTGCAGCTGCCATAGCACTAGCCGTAGTGTCGAACATTGGAGCTGTTAGCTTCACGTTTTCAGCGTCGCTCGCGGGTCTGCTATGGCGAGTCATTTTGGAGCAAAAGGGTATCCACGTGAGGCAAAGAGATTTCGCTGTTCGGAACCTTTTGCCACTCTTGGTGATGACGGTTGTGGGGCTTGGAGTTGTTTCCGCAGAGATGGCAGTTCTGTTTCGGTCATGACGGGGGATTTCGGTGCCATGCCTTGCTCGCACGTACTCTTCCTGCGAACGAGAGCCCTCCGCGTTTAACAATGGCAGGCCAGGAATGAAATGAGACGGCGGGCGGGGGGAGGACGTGCGTATCATTCATACGTCTTTCAGTCTATCAACGCGATTTACATGACTAGGGTTCATTACATGCACATTTGGGCATCTGGTTCGCCACAATCAGACATGTGTTAATACGTTCGTTCCTCTTATTATTATTCCAGGACAATATACTCCTTCCCAGATTCCTACCCAGTCGCCAGGAGGTTCGTTCTACATCTGTGAAGGGCCGGATACGAACTGTAGAATTATAGTACAGGCAGTATAGCCACTGGATAAATGCATACGGCCACACCCCATGATGTTATTCAAAGGAGTGTGGCCTACCGTCACTCCATGTCATTCGTCATCTATTTGATGCTTTTTGGCGACTATCCCCCAGCCTTGCAACCCCCGTGATGTCAATGCACAGTGGGTCGGCGACCGGTCAGACCGGTCAACTAACTTTGCAACTGGATCATGATATCACGGTACCACCCCATGGCAAAACATCACTTTGATTGTTCATCTAACATCTCACTGCCCTGCATTCTCAGCTTGTCTTTGCAATTGGTAGGAAGAACAGGGACGAAGCCTCTTTTGGAGCCAGCTTGAATCACTCGCATTCGTTTCCCGCTTGACGACGTCAAACCTCGCTCAATTACAATGCCCTCGATGACCAGCATGATCGGCTATGGCATCTCAACAATATCGAATTGCGAAGGTCGTGACCGATATCTGCAAGTTGCCCGGGCTCTCTCGCTCCATTTCTGCCCTTGCTCTTCTCGGATCTCCAACGTGCGGCCAGCGGCGGGCTTGTCATCATCGCGAACGCGAGCAAGTATAGCTGCGATGCGCTCGTTATCTTGCGACCGTGAGCTTGTTCACGAAAGGACCTGCCCTCGGAGCTTCATATACTGGTATTCCGCGCAAAGTGGGTGAATGTGACGAGAGACCTTGGCCTCATCTTACGGGAACTCTGGGATGATGTTGTTTTGAATTCTTCCAGACGACCCATCCATCTCACTCACGCATTTGGTAGTGCCCAACCGCCAAGTTCTCTCTTCTGTCCTAGCATGCTGCAGGTCCGTGTAGGAAGGGCCAACAGAATCTCAATGATCTCAATATCTCATCTTACACCTCCACCCTCACGAACGCGTGCGACTGGAGTCTGAACAGATGCCAACGCTCGTAAAGCCGATTGAATTTTGAATTCGTTACCGCTTACGCGGCCCCCCGAGTCCGCATATGCCTAGCTCTCCCGACATCTCACTCGTGCAGAGACGGCCGCGGGGTAGTGCTCGGAAACATGACCACTGAGTGGGTGAACGTGGGGGATTCAAATTGTACGCGAAGGAATCGAATGCGATGTCAAACCGGGCATTCGCCCACCACGAGGCGAGGCGGACGAGGACCCATCCCGAGGTGCAAGAGAATATCGTGCGGCGTCACCGTGTATGACCTGGAACCTGGGAAGCGATTCAGTTGAATTCCGAACTCACACAGTCATTTCGCGTCAAAGGCCTCAATGCGGTTCTCTGATTCCGCAAATCACCTCTTATATTGTAACTGAATGCGGGCGATTCGTCAATCGAGTCACGTCAATCACTACATAGCACTAACCATCTGATCGCGCATACCACGACAGTACACCTTCTCACAATGCATAGCAAGATGTTGGGACGAATCACCCGGATCCACCACCAAACTGCCGACGGGAGACGTAAAACTCCAGGCGTTTAGTGGAGTCAAATAGATTCAAATGTCCAGGAGCACAAGGTGGTCATCAGGTTCACTCTTCAGTCACCCTCGGCATAATATGTCTCAGCGGCCCAAGTTATCGTTTTTTGAAAGGCGCGCAATTATCCCTAGGCAAGAAGTCATAGACACCGCTTCCTACGACGCCTCCGCCGATGAAAACACGCCTGACCTTGATAATGTTCAAGGCGGTGTGTACTTCATGTTTCCAAAGGTAAGGGAATAACTCAGCTAGCAACCGTCCAACTGACGAGTCGCGCAGAAATGGGAAAGCTTCTTGTTCTTTAAGATTACCGACACTACGCAGTTCCGAAAGGATCTCGCCATATATGCTCCCCGGATTACCAGCTCTAGGAAAACTGCTAAAGACCTCCTCGACGTCCAGAAATACGGAGGAAATAACAAAGACATCGTTTCGACCAGTATCGCGTTCGCCAGAGCTGGACTGAATGTGCTTAACATCACCCAGAAACTAGGGGATCCTCACTTCGACAAGGGATCACTCATCCTTGAGAAGCAGGAACTGGGCGATATGTCTCAGTACGACGAGGTCTTTGACGGTGACGCAAGGACTCATGGGGTTATCTGGCTCACCGCTAGGGGTAAAGCTTGTCCTCGCCGTCATTCTCGGTTTTACTTGCTGACGCGCCTCCCGCAAATAGAAAAACAAACATCTCAGGATAAAATGGACGAAATTAGACGCATGTTCAGTAACTCAATTACCGTCGAGACAACCTAGGAGGGCCGTGTGCGGGTAGGCGATGGTGAACACTTCGGATGGAGGGATGGAATTTCCCAGCCCGCTCTCGAGTACGTGGTTCCTTGTCATAATCCGCCCTTCTCTCAATACTTTGGCCAGTTGCAAATGGAATGAACCCAAGCCAGGTCAGCGTGTCGTCAAGCCAGGTGTGATTATAATGGGGTACCCGGGAGACCCAGTCCGTGACGACCCAGCTCAATCGGCACGTCCTGGCTTCACCAAGGACGGTATTTTCATGGTCTTCCGCAAGCTTGAGCAGAACGTTCTTTTTTTCGAAGATTATATCAACAAAAACTGGCCGTCCATTCCTGCTCAACCTGAGAACGGCATTCAGCTCACTACTGAGCAGAGGAAGCTACTGTTCGGGGCACGGTTGATTGGCAGATTCAAGTCGGTGAGATGATATAGTCTTTTGGAATTTCTGGTTCACCAATCCCAATCCCAATCACAGGGTGTCCCGCTTGCTCTCTGTCCTTACATCGAAGATCCTCAGTTCCCAGAACGGGACTACAATAAATTCGACTACTCTGAGCCGCATGGCCGATGTCCATTTGCTGCGCATACCCGAAAGACAGCCCCTCGGAGCTTACAGCCGGTTGTAAGCAAAGAATTCCTCGACGCTTCTGTAATCATTCGTTCGGGTATTCCTTACGGTGACGATGTTCGCTTCCGAACTTTTCCCTGGTGAAGTTTTGATGGCTTATAATCCCTCCGCAGGTCACTGACGAAGAACGCACGACGTGGAAAACACTCACGGAGGAACAGAAGGAGAGTGCCGTGTGTGATCGCGGGCTTCTCTTTGTCTGCTACCAGTCCTCCATTCACAACGGGTTCTATCGTCAAACTACTGGGTTCGCTAACAACGACTTTTTCCCTACCACCGGTCTCGCGCCCAAATACATTGGTCCGTAAAGTACTTCATTCCCAGAACCGGAATTATTGACGCTTCCGAACAGGCCAAGATCCTATCATTGGTGGACCTCGACCGGTGTATCAGGGACAGGCCGATATATCTCAAGAAGGACAGGTCACACTCCAGCTCATCAACCCAGTTGGTGTGAAGTTCACAGTGACTGGTGTTGCAGAAGAGGTGGACACTTCGGCGATAGCCTTTGAGGAGAAGTTCTTTGCCACCTCGCGCGGTGGAGACTACTATTTTGTTCCCAGCATCAGCACGGTGAAGGAATGGGCTAGCGCTACGCTAGCTAGTCAGACTTTCGATTAATTGTGTTCTTTTCTCCTTGAAACAAAATGCAACATTAGTGACATTTTTGCGAGAATGGTTGAACCATGTCATCTTTTCGCCTTCAACCAACGATCATTTGAATCGAGCCAATTGCATCATCACGGTTACCAAGTATCACCCATGTACGGAAGCGGGTCCCCACATTGCTCATGGCAGCGAGGAACGCATGAGAAACCAGATAATAATAACTTTGCATGATGTCTCATGGAAAGGACGAGCACGCTTCCGTTCGCCCTCAGGCTCAAGCTCAAAAACCTACTGAATCGATAACATCCTGGCAGCCATGTACCTACCGGCTCCTGCATCGAACAGCCTCGACGAGCTCGGACTTGCGAGCGCGCTCGCCAAGGCACGCAAGAGCTATCAAGAAGGCGGGATCCCAATCGGCGCTGCGCTCGTCTACCACGGCAGGACCTCACGCGACGTCACCAACGCAGCCGTCCTTGGGTGCGCTCACAACCAACGAATTCAAAAGTCATCGCCGACGTTGCACGCTGAGATCGCCACTCTCGAGGACGCGGGGCGGCAGAAGGCGGCGGTGTACAGGAACTCGACCATGGTAGGATCTCTCCCCCTTCCTCACTCCCACTCCCACTCCCACTCCCGCGCGTGTTTGGGATGAGCTGACGTTGTGAGATGGATGGGGGGTTCACACAGTACACGACCTTGAGGTGCGAAGAGAACGAATGTTGTCGTTTCAGGCTCTTCGTGTGATCTTACCATTGGTTCTGTGATCCTGATAGTCCCTGCATCATGTGCACCGGCGCCATCTTGCTCTACAAGATACCCCGCGTCGTGATCGGGGAGAACGCGAGCTGGGTAGGCGGCGAGGAGCTACTCAAGAGCAACGGCGTCGAGGTCATTGTCTTGGACGATCCGAATTGTAAAGAGCTCATGGGACGGTACATCAAGGAGAATCCGGAGGTAAGCCAACAGCAACATTCTAATTCATGAAATCTGCAGTCATGACACTCTCTACGCATGTGCAGGACTGGAATGAGGATATCGGGGAATGAATGACCCTAGTGCTGTTTGTCTATAGCCGAATCACTGAAGAGAAACGATGACCAGATGCGCACGACAAACGAAATATGTGGCGTACCATCATGGTGCTGCAATGGTCGCAGTGACTGCCTCCCCGAAGCCGTCTTTTATGACCTCTCGGAAACTAACTTCCAGAACACCGGTGCCAGACACGGTTGCCTGCACCTGCACTGTCGTTTTTCCCTTGACGGGGTTCTGCGGTGACAACGATAACGAAGCCAAGTAAGCTTCCTTGGTCAGCGTCTTTTCTTTTACTTCCTCGGATTCTTCCTCCTCTTCCTGTGCATCTTCCTCGTCCTCGAACTTGGGGGGCTTCACATGGTCTATCTTAACGCCCTCCTTTACTTCCCACAGTTCGAAACCAACTTTTGTACCAGCACCACCGGCATCTACCACGAACGTCAATGTTCTACGGGAAGGGAGAGGCGTCTCTTTAAGAACAAGAGGTATCCAGATACCTCCTAACGATCCTGCGGCGTCCTCTTGAGGCACGAGCAGGCCGATAGTCCGACTGGTAGCAGCGACGCTAGTCGCCTTGCTCTCCTTGTTGAATGTATCCAGCAGCTCTTCCGACGACTCTTGGGCAAGCAACACAAGCAAGTGAGCTTGCAAGGCGCATCCACGCGCAAGGATCGTGGTTGGGTCACCGGCGCTCCCACCGACGACAGTGCCCGCCTTGAACGGCGTGATGACAGATTCGGTGAACCCATGAGACAGGGTTTCGTCCAGGCCTGGAAGCGAGGCTGACCCTCCGATATACACAATCTCGTCGATATCGTAGAGGTCGATCTCCGCGCTCTCGGCCAACTCCTTAACCTTGGCGTACACCTGATCATAAATGGACCGCACCTCCATATCGAATCGGAGGCGATTGATGGATCCGGTGTAGTCGAGGCCGTCTTTGAGCGATTCGACGGAGCAAGTGGCAGCACCCGGACTGGCGCTCAACGTGCGCTTTGTGTGTTCCACCGCGAGGCGGAGCTTCGCCTCTGCGCGTTTATCTTGGGGATCGGTCGCTGGCGCGACTGTCAGTGGCGTTTTGGTTTTCTTCGTGAAGTCTTTGGCGAAGAATCGGATGAGTTTCGAGTCGATCTCGTCTCCGCCGATGGTAGGGTCCGAGAGCGTGGCCAAGGCGTATGCGAGGCCCTCGCGGATGGAGAGAAGGGATAGTTCGAGGGAGGATGCGCCGAGATCGACGATGAGCTGTGTTCGATCGTTGGGGACGCCGTCTGCGTTCTCGGACGTACAGGCGGCGACGGCGCCGGCATCGTCGAGCAGTTGGAGGACGTGAATCCCTGCGTCTTCGGCAGCCTTGGAAAGCGCATCTCTCTGGACGTCGTCGAACCAGGAGGGTATGCCGACGACGGCCCCGATGATCTTTCTGCCAAGGAAGTCCTCTGCAGACTGACGGAGGGAGCCGAGGAAGATGGTGGTTACTTCGGAGACGGTCAGGATGCGCTCTACTTCAACGGGCTCGGAACGAGGGGTGGCTACGTGCGAGGCTGCAGGTGTGTTGGTCGCGGTGGCAAACAAAGGCGATGGGGCGGGTTGGAGGACCTTGACTTTGTAGGCGGGTGTATCAGGCAAGGAGGGATGTTGGATGACAGGGGCGGACACAGAAAGCTTGTCCTGAGGCACCTCTGAAAACCTGTCGATCTTTTCCGTTTTCTTTGCATCAGGAACAAGACGTGTGGGACGTACTTCTTTCCGAGGAGGTTGCGGAAGCCAGTGATCGTGTTTTGGGCGTTTTTGACGAGTTGTTGCTTGGCTTGGCTTCCGATATACTGTGATCGTGCAAGATCGTCGAGTTGGATGAGAGAGAGATCAAACGTCTTTTTGCTTTGCGTACCATCTCTTCGCCGCGAAAAGAGAGCGCACAGGCGATCTGGCGTTCACCATCTTCGTTGGCTATGCATTCTGCGACACCTTCCTAGCTCGCGAGACGGCGTTAGCGACCGTGAAACACGAGCGATGAAATGGTGGTTGACGGAACCTTTGTGAATACGGCGATGGACGCATACGAGTTGCCAAAGTTTATGCCGACGATGTCCGGGGTAGAGACCTCGACGGGCGTCTCTGCGCTTCCGTTTGGAACTGGGCCGTTTTGCGGCATATGCGGCGGCGTTCGAGAGAAGAGCTGGACGTCGGGCGACGACTTTTTTTTTTTTCTTGTGCGGGTCTTTCTTTCCCTGGAGGATGGATGAATTTCTGTGCTGCTGAGGTAAGCCACGATCGACGTTATCAGATTAGATGGTTAACGTTGAACGTCGAGGACGATCATCCATCATGTCCAGCACTAGAGCACGTTTGCAGGCCGTGCAGAACGCGCTGTCGACTCACGCTTGCGACACCGCGTACGACTCCATTGACGCCTTCCTCCTCCCTGACCGCACCAGGGTTAACATCATTCGGCTTCAGCCGGACATCTCAGCCAGCCCCGGTGTGCAGCTTCCAAGGACAGAGATTCTGGTGGACAACGTCCCAGTGTGCACCTATCAATCTCTCGAGCGCACTGCAGCCTTGCTTCTCTCCGCCGTCGGTACACCGCACGAGTACACCGCGACACACGTCCCCAGCTACCCCGTGGTAGAAATTCACCCTTCGATCATTGGCCAAATCACGGTACAGGACGCGTGGGCGATCATATACGCCCTCTTCGTTCGCCACCACGAACAAGAGACGATTCCAGTCGTGCTCTCTCCCGCAATCGAAAATCGCGCAGACCTTTGCGCGTACATTCTCAGTTCGGGGCTCGGTAGGACTGCGCTCAGCAAGCAGGCAGCTGTAGATAATCTGTTCCTCTCGAGAGCAGCGTTTTGGCAGGGTGCCGGGACGCATGGATACCACCCACGCGGTTGGTTACCCCCTTTGTCTTCTTCGACTCGACATGCCGTTTCCCCTTTCCCATCAGTTCAGTCATTCACTCGCACTCCGCTCGTCATCTCCGCCCATCCTTTGCGACCACCCAAGCCTCTGCCAGGGGAAGTGCTCTATCGTCGCTACTGTCCAAAAGTGAAGCAGGTGCTCGAATTTACCTACTTTGATGTTGGTCAAGACGGTCAAGTCACCCCTCACCTGGAAGCGTTCCACAGATGGCACAACGACGAACGCGTGAACAAAGGATGGAACGAGCAGGGTTCTCTTGAACAGCATAGGCGATATGTGCATGGCGTTTTAAACGACCCTGCAACGCTGCCAATGATGATGAGTTGGGATGGCGAGCTCATGGGATATTTGGAAATTGTTTATGTCAAAGTGAGGCGCTATTCTGGAAGAAGTGTTTGTATTCATATATCATCGCAGGAGAACCACGTTGCAACCTATGTTCCGGGGAGTGCAAAGGAGTGGGATCGAGGTCTGCACGTACTTGTTGGAGAAGAGCGATTCAGAGGCTGGGAAAGAGGTGGGTGTCGCGACTTGGTCTTGCCTATGGAAACAGGCCCCAGCTGACGCGTCTGTGGTAGCACAAGCCTGGCTCCGCTCGATCCATCACTACATCTTTCTGGCAGACCCGCGGACGGAACATGCGATTGGAGAGCCGAAAGCCGATAATGGAGCTATTGTGCAACTCTCTTTAGATTCTATGATGCATATAGAGACGGTGAGGGACATCAACGCCGTTGCGGGAATAATCCGGGGACTCAATTTATTGCAGCTTTTCGACTTTCCATACAAGCGTTCGGTATTGACGTTCGCCCCCCGCGAGCGGTTCTTCAAGATGGATGTCCTCTGAGAGGTCTTTTAGCTAGGACTAGTACAAATACAGTGCTTACACACTCTCATAATGTATACTGGCAGGAGCCACAGGCTACTAGATCCCAATACGTTTTGAGATACAGTGGAGTATCTCGCAGTGCATAGCACGACACTTCATCTTCGCACTTTTCAGATGCATGTCTTTGTGCTTCCATTTGTATGGAAGAGGTGGAGGAATTATCATGAAGATCGGAGAAGTAGTGAGTTACTAGAACAAACGCGTCGCCTGGAGCGACGACCACGTGAGCAATCACGTGAGATACCCCCTCTTGATAAGTCGCTTTGGACGTCTCTCGTTCTCTCTTCAACGATGGCAGGTTGTCCTCACCAGTCCGACCTATCCAGGCTACAACAGCCTAAACTCAGCCAGTCAGTTCATCGTGAAGAGTGTACACAATGCTTTGACAACCAGGTACGCACGATCCCCGCGATGGCGGGGAACCACGGCACTGTGCTGAGCGACGCCCACAGGACGGTGACAACGGCATCGATGTATGTCTCATCTGCTTCAACGGCGCGTGTCTGGGTTCGGATCGCCACCACGCGCGCACCCACGTCGCGCGATCGGGGCACGCCTTCACCCTCAACGTCGAACGGAAACCAAAATCAAAACCCAGCGGTCGTGTGCGTATCGCCTCTCACGTTTTCATCCGAGCGCGACGCATGAACTGACTGGCATCAGGGAGATGGCGACTCGGAGCCGCCTCCCAAGATGACTAAGCTCGCGATCGTCCAAGAGCGTGAGGAGGACAAGTACGACCATCGAACGGCGCTCAAGTGCTGGAAGTGCGATGCTGTGAATGGCAAGGCGATCACGGCGGACGAGGACACGGTGCGTAGTTTCGTTGCCCCCCCCTTTTCTATATCTATGCCTCGTGTTCACGCTCGTGCTGTTCGGCAGACGACGCGTTTGACGGACGGGATCATGCAATCGTTGTCGTCTGCCCGTCAGTCAGAGGTGAAAGCTTGGGAAGAAGAAATCCTACCTTGCGAGCATACGCTGTTGTTTGAACAACTTGCGAGCGGGCTCATTCCAGCTGAGGGTAGGCGATCGGTCTTTGAGCGCGTCCGAGTATCCTTCTGAGCAAGGGTGTTAGGGCTTGCGCACTGCGCTTCTTGCGAACTGACGTCTAATTTGTGGCTTTGCTTGTCTTGCGGTGCGCTGGGCTGCGGACGTGCGCAGTATGGTGGCACCGGCGGCAACGGGCATGCGTTGGCACACTTCAATGCGACTCAGCATCCGGTTTGCGTAAAGCTCGGGACGATCACCCCCGAAGGTGGCGCAGGTGTGTACAGGCACGTTTCTCAAAGTGGACTAGCTAAGCATCTTCGCAGATATCTACTGTTATGCATGTAACGATGCACGTCTCGATCCCGAGTTGACGACACACCTTGCTGCATTCGGAATCAACGTGATGTCTCAAAAGAAGACAGAGAAAAGCATGACGGAGCTGGTAAAGCATTTTTGCAGGAAGACGTCTTCCCCGTAATGCTGATGCTCCGTGCAGCAAATCGAACAAAACTTGACGTTTGACTTTTCTCTCACTGCAGAAGATGGAAGCGCTTTAAAGCCTGTCTTTGGACCAGGCACCACTGGACTCAGTAACCTCGGAAACAGGTAGGGATAACTTTCAGCAATTGGGTAAACAACTTCGCTCATCGCGTTCTGCTCAAGTTGTTACATGGCCTCCGTCCTACAAACGCTGTTTTCGCTTTCTCCTTTCCAAGAACGGTATTATTGTCGACCATCATCAGATCTATCACAAGATCATGTATCTGAGAAAGCTTCGGCACACTGGGCGACCTGCGGCCAGTCACTACCTGCAGACTGCCTCGAATGTCAGCTGTTCAAGCTCGCAGACGGTCTTTTGAGTGGACGTTACTCGAATCCACACACTGAACAGTGTTCGTTCGACTCCTTTCTGGGTTGCTGCAGACAACTGACGTCTATCTAGTGCCCTCGGACCCGCTCGCGCATCCCGCACCAGAGAACACGCCCTGGCAGACGGGCCTCAAACCTGCCGGGTTCAAAGCACTCGTTGGCAAAGGCCACGCCGAGTTCGCCACCATGCGGCAACAAGATGCGGAAGAGTTCTTTGGGCATTTGCTCACTGTGCTCAGACGTTACAACCATCAGGCGAGAGGTGGGGCACCAGGTAAGCGCTCGTCGGTGTTTGAAATCCACCAACGGCCCATCGCGACGTCACAGGAGAGGGTGAGCCAACGGATATCTTTTCGTTTGGATTGGAACAGCGCTTGGAGTGTTTGGGATGTCATCGGGTGAGGTATCGTATCGACAGCATGGATGTCTTGAGCCTCGGTGTCCCAGCGACGGAAATTTCGGAAGGCGAGGGCGCGGCTGATGCGCCCAAGTCGACATATGCGCCCGTCCCCTTGGAATTGTGCCTCGACCTCTTCCTTGGCAAAACGGGGCAAGAGACGTTGGAATACCAATGCGAGGCAGGGTGTGGGAAGACACACGCGGTCAGACAGACACAGCTCGCCACGTTCCCTGATGTGCTCGTCATTCATGCCAAGAAATTCCAGCTCAAGAATTGGGTGCCGACGAAGCTAGGTATGTACGCGTCGACCTGAGCCCTCGATACGACCCACAGAGTTGAAACACAGACATTCCCATTATCCTGCCCGAGGGGGACCTAGTGCTGAATGACTACCTCGGGAAGGGATTACAGGCGGGGGAAGAAGAACTTCCAGATGGGTCTTCCTCTAGCTCTGCGCCGTCATTACCGCAATTTGATGCGGAAGCGATGACGCAGTTGGAGGGTATGGGCTTCCCAGCTGTAAGATGCCAGAAGGCACTGCTCGCGAGTGGTAACTCTGGGGCTGAAGCTGCGATGGAATGGCTATTTAGCCATATGGAAGACCCCGGTACGCAGAGCACCCATCGGAATTGACGAGGGAGACTGAGTGTACCGCCAGACATTGACGATCCGATTCAGCTCAGCGGACCGACGGGTGGTTCGAGCGTCCCAGAGCCCTCGGCAGATCAAATTGGGTTGCTGGTAGATATGGGATTCACCCATGCACAAGCGCGCAAAGCACTCTTGGAAACTGTACGTAGCAGTGGGTCACGATAGGGAGCGGGGATCGTTGATGCGGCACGCAGGATGGGAATCCCGAACGTGCGGTCGAGTGGCTGTTCAATCATCCCGATGATACCGGGGAGATGACAATTTCCGCTGGCGCTGCGCACACGGAAACGAAGCAGACTTTGGTATCTGGATCTGCGGTGTTACCGGCGACCTATCGGCTGAAAGCGTTCGTCTCACACAAGGGTCCGAGCGTTCATTCGGGGCATTACGTCGCGCATATTCGGTTGCCGCGATTGGGGTCGGGGGAAGCGATGGATGTGGATACGGATGCAGATGCCAGTGGGAACGGTGACGGGAATGAAGCGTGGGTGTTGTTCAATGACGAGAAGGTCGTGGTGGCCGATCGGACGAGCGTGGGGGAGCTGAAGAAGTTGGCGTACATGTACGTATTTGAGAGGGTTCCGTTGTAAGAACATTGAAATGTGTGCCCGCTCTATCTCTGTCTTTCTTGTATTGTACACCGGCGCTGTAGTACGTAAGCCGGATCTCGCAACGGTGGTTCGCCCAAAGCGATCTACACCCTCTCTGGTCCTGACACCAGGGCAAGACCAAGCTCCTTGGCGGAACTCGCAGATGACACGAGGGTGGGGTGAGGCTGATCCATTAAAGGGGACTTGAAACATCATCGTAAGTTCCGCGAGGCACTCCACTCGACAGTCCAACGATTTGTAGGCTTTACCCGCGGATGGCCAAGTGTTGTACAGTGACTTTGGCGGCTGAGCGGCTTTGAGGGCCGGCGCTGAATTTAGCTTTTTATTTTCGTACCATAATATCGGGCAAAAAGGCTATTTTGTCCCAAGCTCCAGCGTCTTTCCCACAAATTCTTTCGTAAGCAATGGCTTGCTCGCTCCTCAAAGTTCTGCCAGTCACAAGTGCTCACGTCGTATAAAAAGCAAGAATGATGGCGATGCACTGTGATCCTTTATTTTATCCTTTTGCCACTGGTGTATTTTCTATTTTCCTTTTTTTCCCTCCCTCTGCTTTATTGTGCACCATTCGCTCCTTCATCCCGTCCTTCACTCGCCATGCCCCCTACAATCGTACCATGGCTCGCCCTCTCCAGCCTCGTCCTCTCCGCCACCGCACAACAGGCCGGCTCTATTGTCCAGGCAGGTAACACCCTCGTCAGTGCCATGATGGTCCGTCGCTCTTCCTCCCTCCATCCTACGTCCACTCATCCCTCCGTAGATGTTTCTTGGTAACGAAGAGATGGTCTACATTCTCGACAAGACCGAGGGCAACGCTGCCCAAATCGACGGCCACCCCGCTTGGGGTTCCGTCTGGTGCGTTCTACCCTCCCTCCCTCCCTCTCACCTCCGAACCCAAATGAAAACAGGGACATCAACACCCGCCAGGCAACCACCATGAACGTGCTCACCAACACCTTTTGTGCTTCTGGCATGCATCTCCCAAACGGCTCTTATGCTACCTTTGGTGGTAACGGTGCCATCAGTATCGGTGCGCCTCATCTCATTTTTAAATACGTAATCTCACACCCCCTTTTTTGAACAAGGTTATGGTCCGCCGTCTTCGACCAGCTATGACGACGTCTACGGCGACTACGATGGCAGAAAGGCCATCCGTATACTGAACCCGTGCACCTCCGCCGACTTGTCCTCCCCAGGTTGTCAATGGTACGACAACCCCGCCGAGCTCTCCATGCAGGAGATGCGCTGGTATTCCGCCGCAGAAGCCCTCGCTGATGGCACCATCGCCCTTATTGGTGGCTATACTTCAGGTGGTTACGTCAACAGGAATATGCCAAACGTCGATCCCGCATACGAGGGCGGAGGCGCGACCCCTACCTACGAGTTTTACCCCAGTCGTGGTCCCGCTGCGGTCATGAACTTTATGATCACCACCTCCGGTCTTAACTCGTACGCCCACACCTACCTCATGCCCTCGGGACAGATGTTCCTCCAAGCCAACCTCTCCACAAGTGAGTTGCCTAGCGTGCGTTGCGACATCTGACCCCTTGATGACCATCCTAGTTCTTTGGGATCCCGACCAGAACATTGAGACCCCCCTCCCTGATATGCCCAACGGCGTTGCACGTGTTTACCCTGCTTCCGGTGCTGTCGCGATGCTTCCCCTCACCCCGGCAAACAACTATACTCCCACCGTTCTTTTCTGTGGCGGTTCTGATATGCCCGCGGATTACTATGGCAACTACTCCTGGCCGTTTTACGACACCTGGACGTATCCCGCATCTCCAGACTGCCAGCGTATCACACCCGAACCTCTCGACGGCTCTTCCCCAACATACGAACAGGACGACGACATGCTCGAGGGCCGCACCATGGGTCAGTTCATTGCCCTCCCCGACGGTACCATGCTCGTCATCAATGGTGCCTCGAATGGCACCGCCGGATTCGCTAATCAGACGCTCTACACCCCTTCCCTCGATCAGATGCCCTATTTCCAGTCGCTCGCATCAGGTCCTATCGGCACCCCTGCCATTTACAACCCTAATGCACCCAAGGGTTCTCGCTGGTCCAACGCGGGGCTCAGCTCGTCCAACATTGCGAGGTTGTATCACTCGACCGCAATCCTTCTCCCAGATGCATCCGTGTTGATCGCAGGGTCGAATCCCAACCTCGACGTCGAGCTCACCGCGCCCTATCCAACAACCTACACCGCCGAAATATTTTACCCGTCCTACTTTTCGTCGAGCGTGCGTCCGCAGGTGACAGGTATCCCCCAGACGCTCAGCTATGGCGGGTCCTACTTTAACCTCACCGTCTCCTCGACCTCGTACACGGGCACGTCGGCCAATGATGCCGCTGCCAACACCACCGTTGTGCTCTCCCGTGGCGGCTTCACGACGCACGCGATGAACATGGGTCAACGCCATCTCCAACTCAACAACACGTACAGCGTCAACAGCGATGGTTCGTACGTCCTGCACGTTTCGCAGGTGCCACCGAACGCGAACATTTTCACGCCTGGACCGACGCTATTGTTCGTCGTCGTGAATGGGGTGCCGAGTAATGGGACGATGGTGATCGTGGGGACGGGCAAGGTGGAGACGCAGCCGACGGCGGCTGTGGAGGAGCTTCCGGCGGCAGTGATGTCGACGACGACGACGACCCAGTCCTCGGGTGCGGTGGATGGAAAGCGGGGTGTAATAACGGGGGTGGTCGCTGGCGCTGTATTAGCGCTCTTGAGTGCCTTGAGTACGTTGTTCCGTCGCGTCGTGATCTTTGGTTGATTGACTGACTGACCCGACCACAGTGTAAACGAGGCAGGCGACATCGCCTTTTCTGTCTCTGTTGGACAATGTGTCACCGACGGCGTGCCGTTTGGCACGTATGGACGATCGATCTTCGCTTCTCTTCTCTCTCTTTTTGTCTGTTTTTGTTATACGCTTATGGTAAACGTTGGCACGACCGGTGTTGTTTTTTAATAGTCTGTTTCAGTGCCCCCGGGTCGGGTTGACGGGATGGAAGGAGCTGGACTCGTAAAATAGGCCAAGGGCCCTACGCATACTGGGTATACCTGACCGAACGGCATCAAGGTATTTGCTGTGTAGGTAGCATGCTGGACAAAAATGGAAGTTACATACAGTATATGCATGCAAGGGGGACAGACCCTTGCCCTGCAGGTTTTCTGTGACAAGTCCTGTTTGTGTCTTAGTGCAAAGACAGTTCACCTACCAGCCATTATCGTAGACTTGTTGGAATAGTTTTGTAAGTAGTCCTATTGCAGCTGTCATCTCGTTGAATTCGTCGAGTGAAGCCATGTGGCTCTTGAAGACAGCCGAGTAATCGTGTTCCTTGAACACAATCATTTCGTGTACACCAGACTCCCATTCGTTGATAGCACACTCGATCTGTTCATTGTAGTTAGTAGCGCAGCCTTGGCCCTTTGTATGACTCGCCACCTACCGCAGTGATGGTGAGTGCAAACCCTACTAAGGGAAAGGGTGAATAGTATTTTGCCCATTGAACGCCGTCATCAGTCTTGTTCTTAAAGAGGACAGCGTTGATAA
>JBBPRI010000151.1:0-49073 GCA_038092955.1 Boletus pseudo-olivaceus | reverse complement strand
AATTGAACCCACAACCTCAGGTATTGGCCACCTGCGCTCTACCATTGAGCTACCGGGCCTTAGACTTAGAAGGCACACCCTGATAGAAGGGTTGGTATGTGGGCATTTCAGCCGGCACAGGGCTCTTTAGGTTGAGCGTTGATTAACAGGTTCAAGTATGCATTGTGTCATCTGGCCGTATCGAAATGTCCAGCATGGAGTCGTAGGGAGCTACTCCTTTGAACTTTCCCCTCTGCTAGCAAGGCTCATTTTTTTGGCCACAGGTGCGGTTCAATGGGGTACAGTCGCATTGAGGCTAGGAGAAACGTGGCGATGGATACGCAGAATCCAAGTGCCATCAAAGTTTCCGGCCAGGTGTGGCTTCCGTGGGCCAGCCAGCTTCTCATCCAACGTTGAGAACTGTCAGATGGATTTCATCATTCATGTCTCACATCAAACTATGCACTATCACTAGTTTGGCATGTCGGTTCACGGTCGAACCGTTTTCAAAACGTACTTGTTCTTTGTCTCACGAGCATACTCTAAGTGTATTGCAGGTAAGCAGTGTCTGTCGTGTACCGTTACGAAACGAACAGTCATGATGACGAGATCTTCGCCGCGATTGAGAACGATATCCAGTACAGTCTAGTCTTGACCTGTTGTTCTCGCGAAAAGCGACCATCTTTATGGGACTTTCCTTGGGGTAAGTCGATTTTGTTCTGAGTACCTGTGCCAGCATTCACGTTATATTTTTGTAGTGCTGTATCATTTGGATTGGCTGCCAGGGGGGGTAGGTAAAGCGAAAAGCAGAAAAGTTCCGCAGAGTGAGCGTCGGAACAGTCAATGTATTCCGCCGGCAGCCCCGGTAATCGGTCCTACCTTCACAATGACCCTCAGGTATGACATGGTACCCCACAGTCTACCCTCCTCAAATATACAGGTATGTCCGCATATATCGATGCGCCGGGTCCAAGTTAAAAGTCATGTTTATGGCGGAGACTTTCGGTTGTCGTGGCATCGGTGACCTCCTACCGTTCTTGACGTATATGTCCCTCACTTGTATCTCATGAGACTGCTGCTACTACTGTATACAGTTCCTTCTCCTGGCTATGGCCCTGTTATGTCCGCACACTCAGGATCGAGCCTAGCGCGAAATCGCAATCATGGTCGTTCGTCACCGCTTTACCTGACTTCCACGACAGGTTCTCCCTACCTTTCATCGAAGCAGTCGTAAGAGAAGTGCCCAGATGGCGGCCGACTTTTCCCCCAGGTACGTGCGTGCATCCAACTGGTGTGGCGGTATTGATAATGGTCCGTTAGCGGTCTTTGCTCGCGCATGCATCGAAGATGATGTTTACAGAAACTTCATTCCCAAGGGTATGGGTAAACTTGACCGGGATGGTACCCGTTTATACATTCCTGATCAAATGGCTCATGGTCATTGCAAATACACGGTGAGACCGTCTAGTAAAGCATACATACTATTTCACATACCTTTCCCACTTGCAGGGCGATCACTCGGGACGAAATACATTATCCGGATCCATCCGGATTTCAAGTAGAACGTTTCCTCAGTGATGACGGTAGTTTAAACGAGCGGACGATGGGGCAGGTTCGCAGACGCGCTTTCTTCCCTTTCATTCTCCCAATAGATCCCTTGTTCTATCCTCACAGGCCCACCGGTCCGAATAGTGCATCTCCGCCTATTCCCCTGTAACCTTATTCCTTATTCAAAGCACTCGAACCTGAAAGGATGATCTGATCTCGCTTACGGCCTGGCCTATGCATTTTTTTTTTCGGTTACGTGGCGGAATCTCGCTTCAATATACCCCACTACAGCGTTTACGGAGTTAATGTAGGCACGAACTGTCGGCCCTAGCAATCCAGTAAAACCGGTTTTTCCTGCTACCAACTGAATTCTGGCTCTCGCCTAGCGAGGAAGCCTGCGGAAGCCTGTCGGGATACAACTTGTCCGGCGGGCTAGTACCGCTAGACGCTCGGTGTGGCGTCTTGCGGCTTCCTGTGTCATAATGGTACGTACCGAGGCTATCATATCAAGAACTAACTGCCAGAGAAAGAAAAAAAGAAAAAACGGCGACAGGCAGTCGTTTCAAGGCCGACCGGTAGCATGAATGACAGCAGCGGGCGTAATTTATCAACTGTCAGAACAACCTGCCAGAGCGGCTGTAAATAATCTGCCACGTCATGCGGGGTACCTGGTGTCTACGGCGGCCGTGATGATGGACTTGCAGCAGTAACTTTGAAACGTGGGATGCCACTGGCAGTGGAGCTCTAGCATGAACCGCGATGACAGGAGACGAGTTGTTCATTCTATTCAAAACTCGAGTACTCAAGTACTCAATATTCAACTCTGGATTGATCGGTTAGCACGTCGATTCAGTTTCCGGGGTCGGACCGTAGTAAGGATTACCAAAACACAGTAACAGATGTATAGATCTCGCGATCGACAGCAGATTTTGAGTGGGCAGACAATTGAGAGTCGAGCGCGGTTAGTAATTCGGATATTGGTGTAATACTGCCATGAGGGGGGTCTCTGAGACTATGTACTAGTAGTAGCCTCAGTGATGTGCATCTTTTCAAAGCCGATCTTCGAGACGATACTAGTAGTAGCACTTGTGATGCGATTTGATCACCTACCACCACCACCATCATCATGTCCGACATAGCATGGCATACTGTGTGGGTAACCTTCCACCCTCCGTTTTGTTATTTTTGATTCATGCCCGGTCCGTTCTAGGACCGTTCGTATCCCGTTCGCGAGTGACAAGCATGCCACGATCGCAAAGCAAGTCATCGATGTCGACGCTGAACTACAAAAGGACGCTGTCAAGCGGACGTTGGCGGTGGAAGGCGACGAGCTGATCGCGTCAGTCTATGTTTCCCCCTTATCTCGACTCACGCTCCTGACTGTGCACCACAGGACATTTCAGACGCTAACCATCCGTTTAGCGCGTCTCGCAGTCAATGGGTTTTTGGAGAACGTCGATCTCGTCGTTCGGACAATAGGAGAGTTTGGCGAAGGGGCCGACAAGGGACAGGCGACGGAGACAGGGACATCAGAGTCCAAGTAGTGGGATCAAGTATTTCGATTCAGTGTTTGTACATCACATCCTGTTTGATCGACAACAAATAGTGTGCGGTTATCTATCGTTTGGCTTAGGCCTCTGCAGTCTCTGCCTTCTTTTTCTTCTTGTTCTCTCGCAGTGGCTTTACCAACAGACTCTTGAGCTCCTCATCTTCCAGCTCTTTCTCGGTCTTGACTAGCTCTGGTTTGTACCAAGTAGGTGGGTGGGTGATCAGCAGGGGACCAGCGGGGGGGAGGGCGATAGTGAAATGGAATGCAGCCACAAACGTGCTTGCAGGAGTGTAACTGGTGCAAGGTTATCAGAAAGGCGGTATGCTAACCAAAAGTGATGTCACTTACACCACCTCGTATGGTTTCACGAGACCATGAGAGACGGCCTCTTGGAGGCCAAGACGGGCCCTCTTTTCATCCTCCAGGACACGGACGTTGATCGGGAATGCGCCAGCCTTCTTCTGCATCTCAGAAAACACGGCACGAGAATTCTTTAGTTTTAGTTGATACGTGACGGCCCCTTCCTTCTGATAAATAGTCGTTCTCGAGTCTTCTACCCGTGCCTTGAGACGTCACGATTAAATCCTGATCGCTCCGAATGATTGCTCAAGCATACCTTTCCGTCCTCCCCTGACGAGACGAGAATATCGATGCCATACACTTCATCCTCTGCAAACGTAATCGACTCCGTGTCCCGCCTCTGAGCTTCAGTCGGATTCAAGATGATACGCTTCTTCCCATCTATCACATTTTGCGTCTGTTGACACGACAGCATCCCTGTAGTATTCAACAAACGAACCCGTCTCTCTCCAGTCACGATGGTCTCTCGATCGATCACACGCACCTTCCACCGGCTTGCAGTCCCAAGCCGCAGCCACTTTTGCGACCGCGTCCGTCACTGCCCAGTTTTTGTTCCCAACTTTCACCAATCTCAGCGCAGCCTCAGCAGCATGCCAAGCTGCCTTGAGTACATCGGCACGTCTTCCCGTCACGGGATGTTGTTCGCTTGCACCAACGACGATCGTTTCCGCGCTAATCGCCGCAAACCCGTCGATATGAGCGCCGATGTGAAGCTTCACGACGTCGTCTTTAGCCAATACTTGGGAGGCGAGTGAATCTGAGCTACATCGTGGCACAATCTATTCAATCGAAGCGTTCTGAGAGGGGCTCGAAAACGTACGCAAGAGGGGAAAAGTGGGCGACGGCGTTGTTGACAGAAATACATGTCGGGAAGGCGATGCCTACACCATCCCCCTGATGAGAATATGTGGGATGAGAGAAAACGTGTTTTTCGTGCCTTTGGAGACCTTGACACCCTTGACGGACTTGTTGTACACACCCCCAGTTGCCTCTTCGAGGAGCTTGTCCCCTTCAACGCAAAGATCAATGATTTTTGCCCCATCGACAGAGAGAGCGATGAGTTTTTTCATGACATCGTTTACGATGTCGCCAGCTGCCTACGAAATCCAGTCATGATGATCAGTGCTCCTGAAGATGGGCCATTGTAAGAAAAACAGTTTAGGCATACTTTATATTTGGTGATATCAGCCTCCGATATCAATCGCGGTTTTTCAGCTGGTTTTGGGGCTTCAGCCATGGTTATCTACGTCAAAGAAGCTGGAAGTAATCGTGCAGGGGGTTACGAAGGGTTCCGCGATCTTAGCAGAGGCTCAAGGCAGGCCTGATTTGGTAAATCTCTCAAGGGGTCAAATGCGCCGACACTTTGGCCGAAAACTTTGGACACCAGTCACGCGTGAATATGCCTACAGACTACTATACAGCTTGGTAATGGGGGTATCATGCCCTAGAATGTGCCGTCTAAATGCGCCCTCGTTTCGCCTGAATCTTCCAGGTATCAATCATTACTAGCAAGGGTAATCGAATTGTCGAGACCCTCCGTTCGTCGCTGTCATGTCATCCTTACAGCATACGAACCCGCGCAATCTCCTGCACAGTTCGGGCTGCTCTTCGTGTTCAGTCTCGTCGCTTGGAGGTAAGGAGTTAAACCAGGTACACCACTCTGGGGCTTTTCCAAATGGTTCATTCCAAGACAATTCAGATCGAATGCTTCCTCGTACAGAGGTACGATCAGCCATATCACTTGAACGCATCGGCAATTAGTTTCGAGAGGTGGGGTCTGAGAAAGGTAGTGCTTACTTTTCCCAGTTCATCCAATCGCGTTCAAAATAATCGCGGAGTGGATGCGTCGTAGATTGAGCTTGATCAAAATGCTTCCTGAGATACTTTTCTTGGGCTGATCTCACGAGCCAGGGTATCGATGGATCTTTCCTATAGAGTCTTTCGTAAGCATGCCATATCGACTCCTTGCATGCTGCGATAGTCCGAACAGTCCGTGTTAAGTGCATGGAAGCCCATAATGACACAACCCTGTGAGAAGATTTCCGGTCGGGTGAATACGTGCTATCATCATCCAATTCTTGGGACGTGGGTGATGACAATGGTCGGAGCTCGAACAACGCATCTGGATTTATAAGATCAGGCAGTCCAGTGGTCGGCTGAGTACTCTGTTTGCGCGACGAGCTCGGCGGAAGGGAAACCTCCAAAGGTGAATGACTTCGAATGTCGCGAAACCATGCACCGAGATGAAATGGCAAGATGGAGACAAGGTTCGGTGTAAGGAAACGGTCGCTCAACATTTCTTCCCATGCGCGCCTGAGCCTAGAATGATCTCGAGGGTCTGGTGGTGGTGTGTATTTGGAATCTGCGCTACGCATTGCAAGCGAAAGTGATGACGATGAAGATTGGGATAATAAACTGGTTCCGGTGATCGAGGAATCCGACCTTGAAAACGGTATACGATTTGATACAGCAGTATTCGAGCTTCGCGGTGAGGTGTTCCCGGACGATCGCCTACTCATGGGCGTTACGCTCGAAGATGGCGAGGTTCGGGATGGGAATATAAGGTCTTCTTCAATGATCTTGCGCTGTAGGTTAGAATAAACAACTTTGGTGTGTAAATGCTCATTTCGCACCTCTAAAACGCCGTTTGGGCTTAACACCCGCGAGATTTCCTGAAAAAAAGGGAATAAATGAGTTACGAGAGATAACAACATAGTGTTACGCTTACCGCGAGTACGTATCCCCACTGTTAGTTGGGAAACAATTCGTCAGCAACAGATTTGGCGGCGATCTCACAACGTGGCACCGCTCACCTCATCTTCGGGAATGTGGAGACCCATGCGGACCATCCTTACGAAGTCGAACTGACCGTCCAGAAAGGGTAGTCCGTCGAGTCTGACAGAATTACATAAGCAAAGACGTTAGAGAACAAGCAAGAATATTGATAACAGTGCTTACAGGTTACCATACACCCATTTCAGCCTGCGGGATAGGCTTTTGTCTAGTAAGCTGAGCTTGGGCTGTACCGGCTGCACGTCGAAACCCACAATCGTACTACCCTAAAAGCTCACTGTCAGTAGAGGTACATGGCTAGCATGAAATTAGGCATACCTGCCACTGTCTACCAGCTTCGACGGCCCAAAGGCCACGACCGCATCCGAGGTCTAGAATAGTTGATGGGGGTCCGTTGAAGTTGTGGAGTGTTAATCTTTTACAGCAATTTGTTATGAACATGTGATCCCAGTGATCACTAACGAACGGTCAAGTCAGCGCGCGGGGAATGAGTGGGGTATCTGGACTCACAAATTCACAAGGTCGTTCGTGTAGGTGAGCGGCGAAATGACTTCACCGGTGGGACGTCGGCGCGTTGGCTCTCTAGAGAGTCGTCTGTCGACGTCCTTGATATGGGAAGTGATCACAACAGCCATAATGGTGGCAAGACCGAGGGCATCAAACAGACTGTGGGGAACAAGACATGAAGTTAGAGCGAAGGACGCAGGGTCATTTTAAAGTGAGGACATTACGCACGACCGGGTAAGCTGAGCCAATGAAGCACGCCAAATCGAGGCCTAACCGTGAAGAGGTAATTTCCTAGTACTAGATGCGGGTGGGGTACGCGATCGCCCTCAAATTTTGCAGCACGCACCGCATTAATGACCGCAAATTCTGGTCGAAGACTTTATACACGCAGGGCTGGCAGGGTCACAACTCACCGCCGCTTGGCACCGCCGGAGTGTCGTTTCATGAATTGCTTCCGACAAAATCCAACACACTGTCTGGGGTCTCCATCCTTACGGTGTAACTTTCCGGGGTCTCGTTCGGCAGGGATCGCACGTATCCGACGGTCCTCATTCCAAACATCGACTACCCTCATGGTGCGCCTCACAAAGTGCGCCCTCTCTACCGCAACCAGAGCGCGGTCTCTCAACTCTGCGAAATCTCTCCGCTGGTGTAGGGCCGCCTCCACTTCAGCCACTCGGGAGAACGATCCTCAACTCGGAAACTATCCCGAGCTGCCATGGCAATCCAGCCAGACACTCGCGCCAAGAGGCTGGTGGGACCAACAAATGAGGCGGAATTTTGGTGACCCCGTCAGTACTCTGATGTACCATGTGGATTGTGATGAGCCATCCGGTAACTGATCATATGCCCACCAGGTTCCGGAATATGAGGAAGTTCTGTCTATGTGGGGCCCAGATATTTCGGCTGTACCCCCTCGGACAGCTTTGTTCCAGTTTACCCTAGCGGCATCCGCTTTCGTTGGCTTTGGTTTCCTATGCAAATTTGTGCTGATGCCGGAGAGACCCACCATACCTCGGGAATATCCATTCTCCGGTCTCGTGAAAGAGCTTGGTGGGGTGGAAGAGAACAAGGTGGGCTCCATATCATGAAAATTTCGGGACAACAATTTACCCATCACCTAGGCGAGGGAAGAGACCGAGGATGACGAAGAGTAGGCTGTGTACCTTGCCGTGGACAATATCTACCTCTGTCACTTTTAAAAGCTCCCCTGAATCAGGTATGGACGTGGTCAATCAACGTTCAACTCTTATCGCGACAATTAGTCGCTGTCAGATAATCCCCACCCGATTTAAAAAAAGTATATATTGACCATTATGAACCACCTCAAAGTTGATCAGCAGATGAAGAAGAATCTTCGGCAAGGTCTGCATCCATTTTCTTTTCAGGGTCCGCTCGAGGGCGCAATTGAACTTCAAGAGGTTGTGATGGAATTAGACCAGCTGCGAGACCATCTCCGTCATCCTTGCTCTCCTCGCTGGATGCTGTTATTCTGCCTTTACGCCCCGCACCAGCCCTCTTCTGCCGAGTCTTCCCCGTCTGAACATTAGCCCTCTTAAGGCTCTTCTTCCCTTTGTCTGCCGTAGTCCTGCGGCGCTTCTTCGATGGCCCTGTTTCATCCTCGGGAGCAAAATCGCCATCTTGGGATGGCGCAGCAGACCCCGTGTTTCGACCTTGCATTTTTGCCCGCTCTTTCCTAAAATCGGAAACCACCTGTTGCAATCGCTTACTGGCGTACGCTTGTCGCCTGCGAGGCGCATGTGACCCGGCTCCGGATTCTGCCTCCAAGAAGGCATTCAGACTTCCTTGCTTGTTCGTGGAAGTAGCCTTTTGGTGAATGTGGTTATCAGCTCCTAATGACCCCCACGCTCGCACAGAAAATCTTACTTGATTACGCCGGCTCATTTTTTGGATAATCGGTAGTAGCAGGTCGTCAACCTTGGTCTCCTTCCAGCTCAACTCTTCATGCAAGAAGCTAGATTCATGACTGATGAGTATTTGCACTTCTTCTGGTTAAAGTCACGCACCGCCGAAGTGCATCAAGGTCAGGCATCCCCCATTTGAACGGTTCCTCGGACGAATCGACAGTAGGGTGGTAGTAAGCATCTCTCTGTAAAACGACACTCTGAGTTGGGGTCAAAATCAACAGATTCGGTGAGAAACTTGCAACGAGGGGATTAGGCCAATCTGCCGGAAGATAGAGATCCCTGGATTTCTTTTTCTGCCGCGTCGGCCAAAAATCAGATGCTAGACCCACAAGAAATTTTCAGGGCGAGGACCTACAAACCCCTTTCTGAACTTGGTTTTATTATCTTCCTCTCGGTCCCGTCCGCTCTGAACCTTTGTCCACCAAACCTTGAATTTATGAAGCCCGTCCTCCCCAGGAAATTCTTTCATAAGCTCCATGGCCACAACTGGACCAACCCCAGACAACCCCTCCACGTAATCGCTACCCAGTAGGTAGGCTAAGCGGACAAGGGTGTCCCGTTCGAGGCCGAGTTCTCGGGTCAGGTCAGATAACAAAAAGCATTCAACTGTCTTGGATTGGTTGAACATGTTCTTGTAGACCCGCATACCTCCAAAGAGGAATATGTCCGAATCATCGGTAATAATGCCATCCACCAATCCCAAGGACACGAGTTCAGCGCATTGTGCTTCCGCTTCCATCGGGGCGGTGATGTACGGGATACCAAATAGGCGTAGCATAAGCTAGATCGATCAGAATCCCAAGAACTTGTAACCGCCGGAACGAACGCGTACCATAATCTGGGAGATCATATGCTGCGTGATATCCTCAGAATCGCGAATTGCCGCTTTCTTTTGTCGATTTAGTTCCCTGATCTCGTCGTCAATCTCGTTCCTGACAGTGTCCAAGTCCTTTCCCTTCATCTGAGAGATGAACCGGGCGAACTCTCCCGCTTCTTGATGGGGATCCATCTCTTGCGCAGCGTCCCAACTCTCTTCCTCCGCTCGACGTTCAACAACGGATACGTCGTTTGCTGAAAGTTCGCCGATGGGAGATGGCGACCTGGACCACTCGATGGCTAAATGGTCGCTGTCTTCTTCTGGTGCACGGATCGCGGGAGGCGACACCGTCGGCCTCGGCGATGATGCGGGCGACAGATCAAATGATACATGAGCGCTCGATTCCCGTACATAGTCCTCACGGCCGTCTCCGTTCACGGGCGTAGATGGAGATAGTGCTGGAGGGAAAGCTCTGCCCAGAGATGCGGAGATGGAAGGAACCATGACTATTTCTTCCATGTCGTCATCAACGTCTGACTCCTCGGAAGCGGCGTCAGCGAGATGGTCCGGAGAAGTCTTGTCAAGTTCAGGAGGCGGAGGTGATAGTCTTGAGGGCGACGACAACGGAGGCTCTTCCAATGATCTTGTGGCATTGATGCCCTCCGTGCCGTCCTTGTTGGGGGGTACGGAGATAAAAGACGTATGAGGTAATAGCAATGATGGCGTTCCAAAGAATGATGATTGAGTGGTCTGTTGAGCATAACCTCCTGAAGTCCGGCGTGGAGGACCAACACCCGCAATGGACAACGCTGTCTCCATTCGAGAAGGAGAAGCGTACAAATCATTGTCATCATCATATGAGCCGAGATGCGTGGAGGGAACTGTAGTTAGCGGACTGCGACCAAGAGACTCTTCAGCGGATTGTGGTGGCTGGAATGCGCTCTGGCTAGACGAAGGCATCGCTGAATGCAAGTTTTCTCGAGCCATCGAGCGTTCAGAATCGAGCGAAGCCTGTATGACTAGAGCAAGTTCAGGATCTTCTTCATCAGACTCCGAAGGGCGAAAGCGGGGTAGCTCATCGTCGTCATCCATATCAAACAATGGCTGTGGCTTGATGCGGTGCTGTACTGGCTGGGACACCGTACCCTTCTGCGATTGCTTGCTAATTGCAGACAAGGCCATGGTTTGCTGGTACTCCCGAAGGTCTGGATCGAATGGAACAGCCCTTGGTCTATGAAACCTCATCAGTATATTGCATAGTAAACATTTGGTATCGTACATGCTGACTTCTTCCATCTCCATGTCACTGTCACTGTCGCCGTCATCCACGGGAAGCCGAGTATCTTGGTCTATCTCAATGGGTTTTGTCCGGGTGCCTTCGTCTCGGATACCTAGAACCCAACCTCCATCTGCACCTTCATTTTTGATAAGGAGATACTCTCTGTTGCGTTCACTGGCAATACGAACAGGAATGGTGATATGGGCCTTGCCGATACTGTCTGTCGTCATGAGAAGCTGCTGCGTGAGCGCATTACGTTGCTGGAGGTTCTTGATCTGCTGCCTGGAAAAGTCCATTGGGGTAGCCGCTTTCCTTAACATGTTTTGTAAACGTTTGTATGACGTTTGTCTCGACTTCAAACGAAGATCGCCAACGATCTCATATTGCACTTCCGTCGGAAGCTCGCGAAAAGCGGGTGACGTGACATCGAAATCTTCTGGACGCATTTCCTCGATGAACGTGCGCAACTCTTCCTCAGTAGCTAAACGAGGATCTGGCGCACGCGTTTGTGTCGCTTTCGCAACTTGTTCCTCCATGTTAACCTCGGGCAATTTGTACGGATCATGATCGTGGAACCGGTCCTTCTTCTTTGTGGACGGTGGTGAAACCGCCGCATCCTTCTTCTTCGCAGGTGTCTTGACTACGGGACCGGTGATATCCTCGAGATACACTGCGTTCTCGTCGAGAACAACGGGACCCGAAGGCATCTTCTGTTTACCCTTGGACGAGGGTGGACTGACTCGCCCAACATGAGTGACGTGTCCAGATGCTAGATATGCAGTGCGTACTGGGAAGCCTGAGCGTGAACAAGCGCTTCACGTCTCATCTGTGCCGCAAGAAGCCTCTCCGCGATCTTGGCATGACTCGCAGCCGCCCCGCTCTTCTTCTTCTTGCGCTCCGACTATTCGAGAGCCAATGTCAGCCCAGAACACGTTGAAGGAATGGGATACGCGGGCACACGCGGGCACTTACGATAGTGTTTCGCTTCAACGCTGGCACACCACCGTCAAAGACGAACACTGGACGGATGCCGTAGAACAGGAGCTTGCATATACGGCGAAGAAAGCCCAAGACGTGCGCGTTCACGAGAGCACGACCCTCTTTGTCACGCATGGTGGCTTGGAATTGGTAGATCCATATGCTCGAGTCGATTGCGAGGGCCTTTCCCTCGATGGTTTCAAGCCTTTGGACGCTGCTGTGAGTGTGGTACACCCCCATGAGATATGGCACACGCACGGAACTGGACGGCCAACGGGTGCGAGAAGACTCCAGAGAGACTTGACGCCCATTTTGCATCATGGACGAACGTTAGTGCGCTCGACGAGTCTCAGTACGAAGTTGGTGGTTGAACGAATTTGTCAAGACAAGGTCGCGTCTCGGGTACGACTCATGAGTCACGTACGCATAAAAATGCCAAAACTACGACAGATCCGATCACAAGCATGACACGACAGCGCAGAAGATTAACTACTGAGACAAGGCCTAATAAACGTCCGGGTTACCGAAAACACCAAACAAGATACCGGACGAAAACAAGCAGCCAAGGTTGTGAGAACTCAGAGCCGGGTACACACAAAAGCACAGTCCACGCGTCACGAAAGCATCGAACATTCAGTTTTTAGGGCTGCCACGCGGACGGTCGGGCGCATCCACAGGGCGTGGTCCAGCTGGGGATCCTTGTCCGGCGGAGCTATTGCGCGACGAGTGATTGCCAGGCCGAGATGGACCACCGAGAGCACCAGGCGGCCGCAAGTCGTCCATAGCGGAAGGGGAGAATCGTGCGTCAAAGGCAGAACCACCCGTCATCTGCATTCCCATCCCACCCATACCCCCCATACCCCCCATCATACCCATACCCCCCATCGGCATCCCTGGACTCATCATCGGCATGCCCATCATTGACATCCGAGGATCGAAACCCATCCCACCTCCAGTCATCACGGGGGCCATAGGTGACGGACCATGCATACCATCGCCACCGGTCGAGAACGCCATCATAGCTTGTTGATAAGCTGCTTGGGCCGCCTGCTGTGCCGCGAACATGTACGGTTGGCCACCATAGCCGGGCATCATGTTCGGGTACCCCATGAATCCTCCTGTCATCATCGGGTTGGCTGGTGGCATCATGGAGCCCGTCCCAGTCATCATCGGATTCATCGGGATCATCTGGCTCATCATCGGATTTCCCATCATCGGATTCATGCCCATTGGGAATTGACCGCCGAACATGCCAGACTGAGCCATCTCTAACTGTTGACGCTGGAATTCGTCCAGTTTCCGCTGGCGGTCTTCAGCAAGTCTCTTCTCTCGTTCACGTTCCGTCAAAGCCGCACCGACACCACCTTCACGCTTGCGTTCACGTTCGTGTGCAGTGATTGCCCCAAGGAGACCAGTCTGAGGCGGTGGAGGTTTGTTTGGAACGTTGATAAGAGATGCACCAGTCTCGCGTGCATGTTCCTCTTGTCGTTTAGCAGAACGGTCTTGTTTGTCTTGCATGCCTGCAGAGAGTAAACCATGCGGTGTGAATGCTTTTGTCATGGCGTGAGACGTAGGCTCGAGCTGTATAAAGGTATCTCTCTGCGGTTGGGGAGGTGCCTCCGGAGCTGACTGATACGTTCCAGGTTGACGACTACCATCAAGCACTTGCGTCCAGATACTGTGCCGCGGCTGCTGCTGCTGCTGAGGGAAATCGGAAAGACGACGGGTTGGAGCACCTTCGTCGGGGGTCCGTGAACGTTGGTCATTGACGAACCGTCGTTGAGGAGTCAGGCCGCTGAAGTAGTCGTCGTGAGTGCCAGGTGCACCTGATGGCATTCATCAACTCGGGATCACGAAATGAAAACTAAAGTTACCTTGCGTTTGCGGTCTTGGAACAGGCGGAAGACCACGGGGGTGTCGTAACTGAGCATATGGGTTAGCATCGGTTGCAGTGGCAACCTCGGCTGGCGATTGTGTGCGACTCTGCGGCCGTAGAGGTCGAATGGGCGGGGTACCGACTGATGCGGGGGCGGGAGTGGGTGCATGGACGGACGCTTGAGAAGGTTGTTTGCTACCTGTAGTCGAGGGCTCATCGTCGGAATCGGCTTCCTCTTCTTCTTCTTCTTCCTCTTCCTCCTCCTCTTCGTCCTCGTCGCTGGTTTCATTCCACCCTGATACTCTTGCAGCTGACTCACGCTTCCCGTTCGCTCTCCCAGGCCTATGAACCGCAGCCTGATGTGCCGCTTGTTGTGCCTGCAATCTTGCCTTGCGCTGCACAGCCTGCTTTGATGGCGCGAATGTCGATTTGTACTGCCCAGCGTTGTCTGAGCTCCCAGCAACTGGTGAGCTCTCTGCTGGTTGTGGTGATGGTTGAGGGCGTGGAGGTGGTGGCCTTACAGCGTCCGCTACAGACGTGCTTGCCGTGGGCTGTTTTGCAGGCGCGGGAGCGGCTGCCGTGGCAGCATCTAAGAATGACAACGCAGCGAGCGCATCCACGTTCACATCATCCAGCTGGACCTTCTTCAGTGCTGATGTAGCTTCGAGTTCACCGTGGTCGGACATGGTGTCAGTGTCGCTGTCGGGAACCCTGCGAAGTTGTTCGTGCTCAAGCGAAGAAACCGATGAGGCATCTTGATTTAGTACTCGGCTAGCGCCGCTACCAGTGAGAGCACGTGCACCAGAAGGTTTACGGCCAATAGCAAGCCGAGAACCGCTAAGCGAGGGTTCTGGACCGCTTGGTGCAGGTTGGGAAGTAGAAGCTGCACCTGAGAGAGGTGGCTGCGCTGGCCATCCAGGTTCCGATGCGGTCGAGTCTGAATGTTCGGAAATAGTCGTGGGCACACGGCGTGGGGGGGCCGGCTTTTCGTCAAGTTGCTGCATAAAGAAAAGTGCATCTGTGAATACATTCTGGGGGTCTGTCAGCGGGGGTACTGGTGTAAGTTTTGAAGCAGGTGTTGGAGACAGAGACGGCGGAGACGGTGACATGGTTTTATCAGGGACCGGGGGAACTGTACTCGGGGCGCCGCGCATCAGCGACTTTGAAGGTGGAGAGGACAAATGGTGGTTAGCTTGCAGAACTTGGATAGAGGGTAGATCCTTGTCTAACAAGGAATGGGGGGACGTCAAAATCGAGTAAGATGGAGAGCTAGGCGGAGATCTTGATGACTTCCCAGGCGAGTGGAAAGTAGGCCCTTGGTTTCCTGGAGTAGGTGAGTGCACCGACATGCTTGAATTCGTCGAGAAGGAGGGTGATTCGGGAGAAGTTAGCGGCGAAAAGGGTAACTTGACTCCCATGACTTCCGCAACACCTCCTCCACCAGAGCCAGACGTCTCCTGTGATTTTGTCATACCATTCTCTACACTTGGCGACAGCTTCGAGTCGGGACGAGAACCGGTACCCCTTCCAAAGGAGTCCCCACTGAGCTTGCGAGGTGTTCCACTTGTGGGAGGGGGACTTGACGCGACAGGCCGGCCGAGTATCGGATCACCTTCTCCATTCTCGTGTATGATGGAGGCAGCGCCTACCACAAATTTTGCAAGAGGCTCGTTCTCGTCTGATCCTGCACTGTGTTGTTGAGATCCATGAGACTGATCAGTTGACAGGGAAGGGCCCGGCACGCGCGCCAAGTCAGTCAGGGTCTCACGAGCACTGTTCAGCTCCGTGATAGGTGTCAGTGCACGACCAAAAGTTGGATCGACGGGACGAGATTGAGATTGCGCTTGTGAGGAAGAGCTGTCGAAGTTCAGAGTGGGTAACTGTGGAAGGCGGAAAGATTGTTCCGCCGTCTGAGCAGCTGGGGGTGCGGGTAGAGGGTGCAGCTGAGAAGGTTCTGTCCCCAAAGTCAAGGGAGGGAGGGCAGGGGCACCATCCGGTCGTGACTGAGGATCAATTCGAGGCATTCGTTCGCGCAACACGTTCAACAAACGAGAGCGAATAGTCGACGTGTGATCATCCCTTGGATCCATTGTTTCTGCAAGCTCTCTGTCCAGGAAGAGAAGCTTAAATCATATTTTAGACGGAAGTTACGAGGACCAGATAGACTCTTACATCTCGAGCAGGCCCAACGGGATAAGCGAACATCATTGATACTGGATCTCGAGGGTCCCATGTATAGGATTTAGGTCGTCCGTAGAGTTCAAAAGCATCATGAAGCGCTGAGGCCCAAGTCAGCGGGTGAATGCACATGAAAACGAGAACACGTACCAACAAGCCATTTCAACATCTCTGATGCTTGTGTGTTACCAGCCTCAAGCTCTGGCATGACGAGTAACCATCCTTCCCGTCCCCTCATACCGCCTGCTGTCTCTTCGTCGCCGAGCAAACCTTCTAGCTTCATCAAAGTGCTCCGACTGATTAGCTCCGGGCGCTCGGGATACACTGCGAACGCCTGAGTCACGTCCTTGAGCGTCAGTAAAGCCTTCTTCTTGTCCTTCAGTTTCGATGATGCGTAGAGTGACAGTACAGGACGCGGTGGCAGATCCTCACTCTGCTCCCGCGAAAAGAGACTGGACATGCGTTTCTTACGACTGTCACCGTATAGTGGAGCAGGAACTTCAGATTGTGATGCGGCAGATACTACCATCCACATGCGTTTCCAGTCAGTTTGCCCAGCGACGCGAATGCGTACCCAGCCTTCCATGCGGCCGCGCTGTAGAGTCGTGTGTGTGTCCCTACCTATGAAAATAATTTCGTTAGTTGAATCTTTGACAACGCTGAATGAAGTATACCGTACCACCAGGTAAGGTTATTCGTATCAGATGGGCCGTGTATATCTCCTCAAGTCGCGACTTTTCCCAAGCAGAAAGCCGAAGTGCGGTTGCCCATGATATCAAAGCTGGAGTCGACGGACAACTGAATAGCAAGAGATTTGAGCCAGCAGTATTGAGAGTAAGTACATTCGTGAATTTTTTCGGGGGCTGGTCATCCGTAGCAGGAACAGTGATGGAACCGAGAACTTGAACGAACTGTGATCATGGTTCAATCAAGCGCTTAGCCATTAAAAGGTGGAAACCCACGGCATCCGTTGTGTTGAAATAAGTTGGGGGGACCTCCCTGCCTTGCCTATTCGCCTCTTCTACCTCATGCATGTCCCATACACTGAGTGTTGTCCCACCGAGCTGTGCCCAGACCTCAACCCAGCCATCGTCCTTGAGTGGCCGTTGACCATCTGGCTGCCTCTCGAGGCGCTTCACGAGCGGGCCGGAAAAGTACACCTTGCGGGCATGGGCAAGGGTCAATTGAACGACGGAGCGAATTTCAGGGTGGAGTGGTGCCGGAGTAGGTTGTCCTAACGATGACCGACGCAGTGCGGCTGGCGGCTGGTTGTCCAGCTGCTGGTCTGCGGGGGATCTCGTTGGACCGAGCGACTTTGATTGACCCATTTGGGGTGCGGGGCTACCAAAGTCGGTTGGCGAGGCACCGTTTGGATTGCTGGGGCCGCTGTTGTGAAGGGCAGACGGGATAACGTTAAGGGAGGAGTCTTGTTGGGACTCTTGGTGGGGTTTGCTGCGAAAGGAGAAGAAAGAAGAAGTACGGGTATGAGACTGGGATGAAGGAGGCATGGGTCGTGGGTGGTTGTCGTTCGGGTTATCTTGTACCTGGGGGAAAGCGGAAGAGTCGTTGGGGGGTCGTGTTGGGAAGTCGTGTATGTCGACGGCTCTGCCGGGGCTAGCCTGTCTGAGTTGCTGCAGTTCTGCTGGCGAGATAAAACCCCGGTTGCGACTATCCCACTGCGGGCTCGAGGATGTCATGAGCGGCGAGGACATCGGTCCAGAGCAAACTTGCGCTCTGGCTCCAACTCAGCGAATATCGAGCGGCCCTTCAAGGATCGTCCGAGTCGCGCTCGCCAAACGCCACACGCCCCGTCTCACCACCACACTTACATCCGTTTCTTCGCAGTTTGCACAATGAATGTAATCTCTAGGATATTCCTTCTTTCGAATATGGTCACGACACCGTTTATCAACTCGGGATCGCGCACATTCCATCAAACAAACGTTCAAGTTAGAGGACCCACTGTATGGTCGCCTCCAGCCATAGTCGTTGTCATCCACCTTCATATGACCCGTATGCGGCGGACGACAGCTCACAGTCAATGAAGCAGCGAGAACGCCTCAGACCCTAAGGCCAGGGCGTCGCTAATAGTACGATTCACCGCGTTCAACAAGTTTGGTCGAGTGACGTCGTAGGCGTCGTCCCCTGTTTCAGTTATCGTTTATCACATCATTCCATACCGAGCGAATTTGGGACTTGTGGCAGGTCGTGTTAATAATGTGGGATATTCCACATTCGAACCTTAGCTAGAGCAGCATGCAAGCCTAGTCTTCAAGGCAACGAATTAAGCCAGTAAGTGTTGATGAGAATCTGCGCACTCCAAGATACCTTTTCTCAACTCCGTACTTCTACCCGTGGAGCATGCTCGTAACTGTCAAATCCGAGCGATTTTTGTATTACATCATCTGCTGCATCGGGTTCGAGGTGTCCTTGAGGATTTCGGCGAGCTCTGGAGCATAAGGGTTTATGTTAGCAAAAACACCATCCATCGGACGGTGCGGAAGGGCTACCTGAAAAATGTGTAGCTCAGTACAATATCGTCTATATTCCGACATGAAGGATCATCGAGCATGTCTTTGTCTATGAAAAAGAGAAGGGGCATGTCGATTTCTTCGCTTGCGAGGAGCTTTTGCTCCTCGAAGCAGAAGCACTCTACTTTCGAAAAGTAGGGCGCAACCTGACACGCCCGCCAACATGGCCAGGGCTTCGTTAGTCGCGCCTTCGTATCACGAAGAGGTGATTGTGACACACCCGATCAGGAGTCACGTTGTAGGTTGCAATTCCGATGATATCCTTTTTACTCTCATTTTTGGCTTTGTAGAATGCTAAGCTAGATTCACCGAGCAAGACATCGACGTATTTCTGCTGTGGAAAAAACTTCCAAGGCAGCGTCTCCGAACGGTCTGCATTGAAATGCACGCGAATACGTCGTGCTCCTTCGGCAGGTACAAGTCGAGAGGGGTCAAAACGACCGGATGATGTAGAGACGACCGAGGGTGTACCAGCGAATCCCGTGGCCGCACAGAACATGCGGTAAAGCGGCACGGCCGCATATGTCACACCTACTCCTAAGACAATCTATAGAAGACAAAATGAGTCATAAGAACGGAGAGAAATCCCAGAACGCGTACGACAGCGGTACTGTACAAGAGTAGATTACGGTTATGGGTTGCATGGAACTGTTGACGGGCTTGGTGGTGGCGAGCGAAGTGAGAATGGGGCGTCCGAGGGGGTGAGGAGTGGGTGGACATGGGAGCATGAGATACCAACTTGGCGAGTCTAGATGATACGTTCAACTTCGGTGAACGCGAAAGCCATGACTGCAGCCCGGTCGGCGTTCGTGACGCAGAGCTACGCGTCCGAGTAGTGCGGTATTGAACAGAATACTTTGCACTGTTAGCAATAGTTGAAGAACTTGACAGTATTGACTGCGACGTCCTTTTCAATGTTCCGAACCCGGGAGTCGACATGTCGCGACGATCGGCAAATATTCTGCTGCTCCTTCAAAGGCGTAGTGGCACGTGACTTGCCGGCGGGATCATGTGTTCCACCAGACAGGCTTGTGCGCTTGACAACTGCCAAGCCATGTCAGTAACATCCAAGCTCAAACCAGATTCCCGACCTTCATCGTCCAGAGCCTCGTCGTCGAATGCACCAGCTGACTTGGCGTTAGAACAGTTGCTTTCGAGAGAGGCGTCCGCATTCCAGCGCGAGGTCGAAGTAGAGCGAATACTCAAAGCGTTCAAGCTAAAGTGAGCCGTGCCGCCCGCACGCCCAGCAGTATGTCTAACAGTCATATTTTATAGTCCATACGATACCCTTGACCTCGACGACACCGCAAAGCCAGAGGATATAAAGCGCAAATATCGGCAGCTGTCTCTCTGTGAGCACAATCCTTCCTACCTTGCTTTATGTGATTTTATATTAAGAACACGCTGACGAAATGTGATTGGTTCGATCTTCGGAACTCGTCCATCTTCTGTTGTATCCAACACTTGCCCGAATCTGTACGTTTTTATATGCACAGTCATCCATCCTGACAAGACCCCCCACCCGCGTGCTCCAGATGCATTCGACCTACTGAAGAAGGTACGCTCCTCATCATGTACTCGTACACTCATTTTCTGATGACGGCGCCTACCCACCCATCTATCTATTGGCAGGCTGAGGCTGAGCTGTCTGACACCAACAAACGAACGGAACTTGACGCGACAATTGCTGCAGCTCGCTCAACCCTCCTCCGCTCCCTATCCCTACCCCCAAACCTCACTGACGATGATTCACGTCTAAAGAGCCTAGCTGACGATCCAAAGATGCAGGCTCAGGGCCTGACGACGCCATGGAGGATCATGCTCAAAGAGAAAATCAAGGAGGTACTGATCGAAGAGGAGGTTCGGAGGAGGAGGTGAGTGGTAGAACTGCATCTACTTGCGATGAAATACTGACACCAGTCAGGGCAATAAAGCTGAATCTGGCCAACGAGGGCCTGGAGGCACGCAAAAAGGAAGAGGAGGTTACTGCCAAGAAACGCAAGGCAGAAGAAGACAAGGCATGGGAGGGTACGTGCTCTTCCACCAGCCCACCATCTTGAGCTCATCAGTTTCTGTCTGAATGTGATCCGGTGGTTAGAGTCGAGAGAGTCTCGCGTGGACAGTTGGCGATCATTCAGCAGCAACTCAAAGAAGAAGAAAAAGTCCAAGGCTGCAATCCTTGGATGAGCTATTTGAGTTATGGACTAGATTTCAATTTTTCAATGGAGACCGTGCGTAGAGTTGAGTGTTACCCCTAGTCAAACCTTCGGCCATATGCACGCATTGTGTAACCAATGAACTACCTCAGCATTAATGCTGCGAGGAACCATCCGGTACACATGTATGGCACCAATGAAAGACCACTGCCGTATTCTGTCTATGTAGTCTGTTACAATCCTGATTTCGGTGCAATTGATGTTCATCGATGTATCCTCCACGGGCGGGGAACCACAGGCCTGCCAATCGTTTGGTACATCAATCACCGACATCATTAGGTCCCGAGATCAATAATTAGTCTGGGGACTCGGATGTAAACAATCCAAGGGATCGTTTTGTATGCCGAGGCCGGGAGGTCACGAAGTCCCACCAGTATAAGTACGACAAGGAATACGCGGGCTCCTATACTCACGAAGAGAGCGGGTCATCGTTTACTCGTAGCCCTTGCCTGGAGTCCCAGGACCTTGTCAGATGCACGTTATGCAGTGACCCAGGGACGTACCTCGAAAACTGTTCGAAGTTATGCTGCGTGCCCGTGGGCCACCTAGCAGCCAAATATTTGTGGTGTCCATCCGTTTAGCCTCGGCTCGAGCGACATTGGGTGCCGGTACAATGAGCACCGAAATGAAACCGATTCCGAGTCGGATTCCATAAATCTCCCGCAATGACCATGGCCAGTATAGATGTTTCCGGTTCCAACCGATTCGACCACCGCACAAAGTTCGACATGCAGTACTCCTCCATGACATCGCTAGGAGGACTCTTCTGATAGATACATCCGGGTCGCCACATCATTCCGTCGGCCTACATGTTCTCAGTACGTGCCTGCGCTCAGATCTTGCGATGATAGTAACACGCTAATTACCTTTGATTAGGGCACATTAACATTGATGGTGAACCCAGGGTTGAACCGCCATGCCAGTCACGCGGCGCATACACTGAGCCTGGCCGCTTCCAGGGCTGGTTCAACGGGTGGGCCAGATATATATCGTCGAGAAATACGAGCTCCCAAGTGGTGGCGGACGAGTCACTTTGTGCAAAAGATCCTACGATGGCTTCGCTCGCGGCTTGCCCCACCATCGGGCACGGGGACATCGAGATTTAGGAGGGTTTATGATAAACCATTTTCTCAGCGGAACAGCTTGGTTTCATCAATGGGCGCTACGGAGCAGTGCCTTCGTGATATATAACATGACCTCAGGTAAGTCTGTCGGGTGTTGTGTGCATTATTTTTTTCATCTACGCGGTACGTGCGTTTACGCAAGTTTGTGTGGATCAGCCTGAGGGGTGCATGGACCTCCACCGGCCCAAGCTAACTACTGAGCGTTGATCTCGAATGACGGAGCCCCGTCTAAAATCTTTTTCAGAACATCCGTTTCAGATTCCAATGCGCTCAGGCTCGCGCTGGCATATTTTAGACTGATCCAAACCTTTAAATCGCGTTCGTTAATCAGATTCCATAAGCCTAAACACTGATACTGGACATTGCTGGACCAAATATGAACCCAAGAATTCGCTGCAACCATGTGAGAAAAGGTCTGAGTTCCGCGAAAAGTACAATGGATAGTCTCGGAGTTCCCATAGGCCGTCGTGATTCGCACCCCCATTGCATGTCCGCCAAACGCGAATCATTCAAAATCTCCGCAGTAAACATGGGCACATACTTGTGGTCAAGTTGCTCATTTTCTCAAAAACCTGTAATGGCTGAAAGGGATGTCCCAAACGAATTACAAGAGGACCGGGAGAACCCTAGTCGGAGATATCAATCACATCCGAGTCTGCGACCTCATTCTGATCCATTCCCCTTCCTTTGTTTGCGCGTCTCCGAGCAAGATTGAGGGGTCTGGCTGTACCGTGACCTCCCGGCGCTTCGACTTCCGATGAGATAACAATCAATGGCGGATCGCGAGGCAGGCGACGATCAGATGATTGAGTGGACCGGGGCATATGAGATTCCGTGGAACCGCTCATTGACGAGGTACTGGTGGCCCTCTTCGTACTACCTTGCGTCCTCGTACTGGGTTCAGCGCCGGAAGGGGAGACGGGACATTTAGGTTTCGTACCCAGAACCGAACCAGACGGCGCATTCCTAGCTGGCACTACGCTCGCAGGGCCACGCGACGTCGTGCCTTCTGTTCCGGCGTCTTTGCCCTTGCCTTTCCCTATGTTGTTGGCGCTCACGCCGAGAGCTCCCTGTTCGATCATTCCTACCTGTTCAAAAAATGACTCGTCCACATCCATATCAAACGAGAGCTCGTCGTAAGGATCGGGAGACGTAGGCCGTTTTTCAGGGGAAACGACGTGTTTGGCCGGGGCAGCCGACAGTGGCCTTCTAGATGTGGAACCAAGTTTCTTAACGGGTAGTTTGGACGGCTCTGGGTTTGGTGACGGGGCAGGGCGGGGGGAAAGGCCGATGTCGGGAATCGGTTTAGATTTGGATGAGTGGGCGGTGAAATAAGGAGATATTTTAACCGCGGAAGAAGTAGACGGGGCTTTGAGAGAGGAAGATGCGATCGTTGTGTTGAGGTGTGAGGCTTGTTTAGGATTTGAGCTAGCAGCGTGCTTCTCTTTGGATGTCGAAGGGGGTCTAGCAGGTGGCGGGGCGCGGATACCAACACGTTGGTTCTGTTGTATGTCGATCGCCTCGTCCATTTGAATGGCCATCTCGCGTAGGACATCGGGGTCTACGTCATCATCTACATACATGTCGTCAATGTCAGCGGGGGGTAATCGCTGTTGCGCTACGGGTGGAGGTTGATGTTGGCGTGCAGGCTGGGCTGGTGCCGGTTGGTCAGGCAGATTTACCCGTGGTTGAGCGGCAACGGGCACGTCAGGTAGGGGATTCGGGCATCTGTAAGCAGGTCAGCTCAACGGCAAGATGTGGCGATGTAAAGAATAATGCAACATACCCTAACCGTTTCCTGAGGGAACTCAGAAAAACTTGTTCGCCGTTGATGTCGTGGTCTTCGGTCCTATAGCCTTTAAGGGTGACATTTGAAGGCTCGAGGAAGGCAATACCACCGCGTATAGGTGTGGATCTGAGAAACATCTACCAGGAGTGATATGAATGGACTTGTGGTGAGATTGAGAGGAGACACACCTTGTACCCGAGGGGTGTCGTGCCCAACTCCAACTGGGGGAGGGACCTAAACTCGATGGCCCTAAAGGTAGTTAAGCCATCCGAGAGCTCGAATCTGAGCATACCGCGGGAGAACCTGGGGACAGGCCCCTCGTCTTCGTCGCGATGCTGCTCGACATTCTCTTCTTGTGCTAGACCCAGGTCTGCCCGATCGAGACGGGTCTGATGTGTGTTCAAAAGGCTAAATGCAGAGTGTGCAATTTCTGTGATGCCCTTAATTTCGACGAGCAGTGGTGTCAGGCCAGTAGTCTTTTTCAGAGGGGCGGGGCGGCGAACGCTGGATTGGCGCGGACGAGCTGTATTTGGACCGGAAGCGACGAGAAGAGGGTCAATCCCGGACCCAGATACTGTCGAGTCAGCGAGATTGGATTGGAGGAGCTGTGCTTCGACGTATTGGATGAACTGGTCAAAGTCTGTGTTGGGATCAAGGCCGAGTTCGGACGAGAGCCAGTCTGAACAGTCTGCAAGCCATTCCTGGTGGTCTTGTTGGCGGATGGGACGGAGAGAACAACATACACATACCTGGTCGATGGCTGGTTTCTGGTAATTCTGCGCGATCCACGCTCGGACGCGCTGATGAACGGGCATGAATGAGAACGCGACGGGTCACGTGTCTCACGGTGGTATGCGTCGCTCGGTGATGTCGCAGCTGCCCCGTCTGCCCGTGCCAGACATTAAGAGGACACTCGACGGCTATCTTCGCTCGGTGCAGCCAGTCCTCCTCGCCGACGAGCACAGCGGCGGATCCTCCTTTGCCGCTGCCTATGCCCGACAGCAAGCACTTGTTAACGCCTTTCTCGATGGCCCCGCATGCCGCGCACAGGCACGTCTTCGCGCACTCGACAGGATCTCTCCACACAGCTGGCTCGAAGACAACTTTTGGATGAAAAAGGCCTACCTTGAGTGGAGAGCGCCCCTCCTCTTGAACTCAAACTGGTGGCTCACCTTTGTGAACGATCCCAATGTCCCACCCGAAGTAGTCACGAACCACGTAGAGGGAATCACTCCTTGGCAAGTCAGGAGAGCAGCATGTCTTGTGCATGGCATCCTTGATTTCAAGCACCGAATGCACTCGTGTGTATCTTTTCCATTCCCGCTTCTCTGACTCACGTTCGCGAGGGAACAGCCAGGAACTCTATCCAGACACCACTCGGATAGGTACCACCATATCCTGCTTCCTCACTTCTGCTTATGTACCATCGACCAGGTCTGTGGCTAAGGCATTCTACTGCCCAAATATTCAACCTCTGCCGTCTCCCTCAACATCCTTCTGACACACTTACCATTCCTGCGCCTCCCTCTTCGCCCTGGGCATCCGCAGTCACGGTCTTAGCACATGATTACTACTATGCACTCCGTGTAGTAGACTCAACCACTGGTGCACCCTTGCATGTTGACGAGATTGAGCGTGGTATGAGGGCAGTGGTGGCTGATGTCCAGCATCGCCGGCGCAGTGGTGAGTTGCCTGTAGAAGTTGGTGTCCTCTCAGCAGAAAATAGAGATGAATGGTCTCGGGTAGGAATCTATACCTCCTCTTCATTCTTGCCATAGTCCGACGTAACTTGACCAACCCAACAGAACTATTCAACGCTGTTGTCCATTTCGCCACAAAACAAGCAGTCATTCGAAGCTATACACCAATCTCTATTTGTCGTCTCCCTTGACCATTGGCCCGCCCCTTCTGTACCTGCAGACCAACGTGATGAAAATCTTCGTCTGACTTTCGACATCGATCAACATACTCCTGACTCCTCCCTCTCCCAATCATCCCGGTCTTTATCAACAGTGCCCTCTGATCTCTTGTCCCACCAATATGCGATCCGTTCCTCACCCTCGGCGCTCAATCGCTTCTTTGACAAACCTCTGTCTCTCATTGTCGAGCCCAGCACACGAGCAGGTGCCATGGGTGAACACTCCCCAGTGGACGCATTGGTTCCAAGTGTAGTTTGTGAGTGGGCAGTCGCGGGGGCAAATGGAGTAAGCGTCTGTGGGGATTTGGCTAATGTTCCATTTGAGAACATCCATCAAGAGGGCAAATTTGAAGGTTTAGAAGCTGGGTCAGACTCACGTTGGACACGGCTCAATTTTGTCTCCTCGCCATCGATACAGACTGCGATTGAGATTGCGAAACAGCATGCGCGGTCATTGGTCTCGAACTCGGACCACCAGGTATCCTATTTCGAGGAGTGGGGAGGCGAGGAGATGAAGCGACTGTGTGAGTTATATTGTCTTCGAGTGTATCCTTTCTCATCAAAAGTACTCACTGTCCCACCAATAGCATTGTACCAGCCCGATGCGTTTGTCCAGCTCGCGCTCCAGCTTGCATACTTTCGAATCCATCAGTGCCCAACCCCTGTATACGAAACAGCGCTCACCCGAACATTCCAGCACGGACGTACTGAGACAATACGTTCGTTTACGACGGAGAGCTATGCTTTCCTAAGGGCGTTCGCGGGATGGAAGGGAAAAAGTGTGGGCCAAACTCGGAGCGAAGTGAGTACACTCAATGTTGATGTGAGATGACGTTGACGACAACATTTTCTTGTCATACAAATCATCTTTCCCATCTTTTTTTTGTATCTGATTATTGTCCTTACGCTGGCATCGAACCATGTTTCTATGACACATGCACGGTGTACACGACAGCCTTCGCCCCATCTTTACTCTCTCCTCCAGTCTGCTCTCAAAATTCATAGTTCACTCACTCGCTCGGCGATGATGGGCCGTGGGATCGACCGACATCTTCTTGGCCTACGGTGTATCCTCAGCGATGAATGGGCGTGGCTCGATGACATCGCCGAAACCTCGTCAGACGTTGGCAAAGATATCTCTTCTCAAGATACCATTGGACGGTCCCAGCCTGTTTCAGGTGCAGGAGCGAGCGTCCCTCTGTTTGAAGATGCTATTTTCAAGAAAAGCCAGGAATGGCGGCTGTCGACGAGTGGTCTGAGTGAAGGATGGTGGTTCAGGGGAACTGGGTGAGTACGCATGCCAACCCATCTTTCTACGATAAGGGCTGCCGTTCCGGCGCATCGCCTCTCAACTGCGTTCCCAAGTGGTGTATGCCCTCATGCGTTATTAACGACGATCTCACCCTCGTAGGTTCGGATCACCGTACGAAGATGGTTATGGAATAAACTGTGAGTGTCTATTTCCCTCGTCACCCGCTACTGTCTAGTGCTGACCACGAGTGCGCCTCGTCTCGTAAATCAAAATCCATTCCGCGCTTCACTTCTCCTTGTGAACCGTACCGATCTTCTTCCTGCGACTTTCTTGCCGGCGATGCCTCCCGTGATCTCGCGTTCGTCGAATAGACCTCATCGGCCCGCATGCTGTCAAATTCTGTGTCGAATCCAAGCATTCGTGTCCGACGACGTCCACACGTGTCTTTATCGAGCATGTCGCAGACGCCCTTCGAGACATGAGAGAGGTATGTTTGTCCGCAAACAAGAGCGGCCAGGAAGGCGAATTCGCGACCGCAAACGCCGACGCAGACTACCCGTCGACGGGCGCACTCGACAACAGGAGTCGACAGCCCAGGGATTCTGTCCTCGCAAAACCACGACTATGATCTGTGATGCTGTAACATTATTGATTATAAGTCGCCCCAACGGACGCGTCGATAGAGCATATACATAACCGTAGACGGCTTACCCGCGTTCTCTAGATGGATTGCCATTGATAAAATCACCACTCATACAATACCTTGGAGGACATCTACTCTAGAACATGATGATGAAAGCCATCAATTAGGTGCATCCGATTGAAAGTAGCATTATTGACCACAAAGTGTGTAGTCCCAACGGACGCAACCGTAGATGATTTACCCGCGCTCTCTAGATGGGTTACCTTGGAGCACATCTACTCTAGAATATTATGATGAAAAACATCGATTATGTACCCGTACTGAGATTAACGTCCGCTACATCGAGATTGCCAGTGAGAACCAAGAAAACAACTTGTAGTACCGACAGGGAGAAAGTCACGCCCGCAGCATAATGGGAACACTCGTGCTAGAACCTCGTCCATCGCTTCGATTCGGTCATTTTTTATTGCCCATACGGGAACAGTTGTTCGCAGGTCGGGTCTGCCAGCGTCTGGTAGAACGTGGCCAAGTTGGTCTTGATCGCGGCCTCGAGCTCGGGGGTCGGGTTTGGGTACAGCTGAACTGTCAAGTTGAGCTGTCTCTGGTACGCGTAGCACGACTGAAAGGAAAAAGAGAAGAATCAGCACGAGGAACATGGCGTTGCCGGAGACCAACAAAAGATCGACGTACACTCCCATTGTCTTCTGGGTTCACCACATAATTGTTCAGGCCTTCGTTATGACCTGGCAGCACGCCGACCAAGTCGAATACCTTGCTAAACACGGTGCTGACCTGGGAAAAGTCGTATGGACCCTGACGACGATAGAATCCGTCGGGGTACTTGTGCATCTGGAAGAAACTCCGCGCGTCCTCCAACGTGACGTTCATCGTCGTGTTCACCGTCTGGTTACTTACGAAGAAGGCGAGGGGAAAGGTCGTTTCTGCGTAGGCGGTTAGGAAGCGGGGGGTGTCAAACGAAAAGGTCGGGTTGTGTGCGATGGAGTCGTTGATGCGGAGGGATTTTTGCAGGGATGCAGACTCGACAGTGATCATGCCGTCTCCAACGAGGTTGGCGGCATGGACGAGCTGTCAGTGGGATGAGCGATATAAATACGGGCAGTAAACCGTACCTACCTGATCAAACAAGGTCTCGTTAAAACTGTAGTTGTTGCCGAAGTAATAGTCTCCACGGCTGGTGCTAGCATCGCCTAGAGTCAAGAGCCGACAGCAGTGATCAGCGCATGGTTGTCGGGAGTACCCAAAGATATCCGCTGTCTTGGGAGAGGGGCACGAAGTTTACCTTCAAAGTTACCGTGGATGCTAATCCCGGGAGTAAGTTCATCGTTTGTGGTCGTGTTTGCACCAATGGTCATCAAATTGGTCAAATGGTTCCCGTCGACAATAAATGCCTAATTCATTTTCAAACACCATTCACCGGTCAACAGGCAAAACGAGACGAGGAAATACCCTCGCACATACCCCATAAGTGCTGAACGCAGCGAAGTCCCATCCCATGTTGAAACCTGTGGGTTTGAAATTGAATCTCGACGGTGATTCTTGTGCAATGACCTACGCACCTTCTTGAACAGCATTTATGATCTCAGCCGGAGTCGCCACGCCATTACGGTTGAGATACTTTGTAAAAGGAGCGTATTCATGGGTAAATCGCATCACCGGGATCTGCAATCACTTACCCCGTGAGAAGCAAGGGTGTTCAATCCCGGGCAGGGACCACGAATATCACCTGGTCGATCAGGCTGGTATGGGTGGGCCGAGTCATAGACCAGCTTTGCGGATGTGTCGTTGATGGGAGGCGGGAGAGGTTGTGCACCGGGCGTACTGCTAAAGGTTCGCGCTACAGCCCGGACCTCTTCCTGAGACAAGCCCGCGAGCGAACGATATTCCGGAAAGTTCGCGAGGTGCGGAAACCCCAGTGCATATGGGACGAGCGCAACTGCTATTGCGAGGTTCTGTAACTTCATCTCGAACATGAACGAGGCGTTAGGGGGAAATCTGATGAAGAGGACAAATCGACTACCGGTGGTCTTATATACCCAAGGGAACACTGAAGTGGCAGCTTAATTTTGGTCTGGGGGCCGAACCTAGTGCTTCCGATGCTCTGCGTAAGACTGAGTATTTTTGCCTTTGAGCAGGTTACTGGCAGTACAGCTGCGCCAACGTATTTCACAGGGTATGGATATCGGTCCAACCCCATTTTTAGTCGCATCCGATGTTGAGAGCGCGACACTGTTCGGCACCCTTGGCAAGGTGAGTCTAGCAACCCTGCAGCTCGCCATCGACTCTGTTGTCGGAGAACAGTTTCCATCTTGTCAAATTTGCGGTGACGGCAAGGAATAGAACGCGCCCACAGGAGATATTCTCGTGATATGGGCCATGCATTCAACCGCGGTAGCTATAGCTTGGCTATGGCAACAGCGCGTTGTTCAGTCTAGTAATACCATTACTACGAAGGCATTCTTACCTGTTCCGATGTATTCTGGCGGCGGCTCCTTGACCGAATGCTAACAAGCATATACATAGCCGTCCGTAAAGAAACTCACAGTGGTGTTCAATATGCACTGGTCAGCACTGGAGTACTCAATATGGCTGCGATCGTCGCGAAGGGAAGAAGTTGGAGACGGCGACAAAACAGCGCGTGAACCATATGCAACAATGGAATAAATTTACCCAAGGCTTCGCACCCTGCGATAGGAGCTAGGTCACTGAAGTTTATGTTTGCGCGCCCAGACCATGCATAGCTGAGGATTTGGTCAAGGTGAGGTTCGAGAGTTAATTTCAGCGCATCCGCGAACCAGTACTTTTGGGTCCTAAGACAACGATAAGCTGTGGAAGGAGGAACGAGTACCTTCCTTTTTGGTCTCCCGATGGAGACTATACGACGACCAACTAGTGACAAGTATAGCTCCGTGCAATGAACAACGTGCGTTCACGGTCGGAGTATGACGATAAGTAGGGTTGATTACACCCGTGACATTCCGGCAAGACACTGGACCATAAACGTAGGAGAACACGCTCGTACAAATATAAGTTGTGGGCTAGATGCAACATACAAACCTACCGTATATCTATGGTTTTGTGGACATCTTTCTCGACAGGCTCCTCAAGCGCTCTGCATTGAGCTTTCGGCGTGCGATATCATTCTCCACAGTCTGGCTGGTTTTCACGACACCCGCGTTGGACTTGGGTGCGACAGTGTAGTTGCCGAGTTCTCTTTGTGGAATCATGACAGCGTTCTTTCTGATGCGGTTCTTCTCGCCCTCCTTTGCACGTGCGAGGATAGCGTTCAGACGTTCATTGCCACGTTCTGTAGCGTCTTCCTGTGCGGTAGGAATAACACGATCGCGATAAGATGCACTACGTTTGATGATGGGACGAGACCAAATGGAGACGAGATCGTTGGCGATGCGCTGTATCTCAGGATGGACACGTTTGCATTTGGTGTAAAATAGGACGATGCGACCCAACCCAGACTCTTTGAGAACGGCGCTATCGATGAACTCCATTTTCCTTAGGATTGGGAAAAAGTCGCGCTGGACATTCAAAGCAGGTAGAGAGCGGTCTGGGAGAGGCTCAAGCCATCTGCGGACACCCTCGAGAAGGTTGTTGTCTATAATGGATTGTGAGAGGGATTGCCTATGTGGGATACAGTTAGCAGGCAGCGAAAGGAGGAAAGGAGGGGTGTGACGTACTTGCGGAGAACCTCCATGACCTGAGGAAGGAGTTTGAGCTTGCTTGTTGCAGGTAGCTTCTCGCGGTTCGCCTGTTCGTCGTCGGCTGCGGCACCCAGCATGGCTTCACGAAGACGAGAGACCTCTTCATCTGCGAAGCGATCGAGAGCATCCTCGTCGTCCTTTTTGCGTTTCTTTTGCCGAGAACCTTTTTTTGGTTTAAGTATAGCGTCGAACTGCATATCGAGCCGAAGCTTGTTCGCTGGGAGAAGGGTTTGAAAATAGGTCAGTGGGATGAAAGGAAAGACAAACCTTTTTCTGGGGGAAGATCATTCAAGTCTTCCTCGGTGATCTGTTTCCGCTTGCGCTTTTTCTGGACCTGGCGGCCGTCACGGTGATCTGTGCGGCGCTTGACTCTGCGTTTTTGTTTCTCGAGACGTTCCTGTTCATACGCATCACTCGATTCGGCGGATGAGGCAGAGACGTCCTGCTCGAGGGGTGGGGGTCTCGGACGCTGGCGGTGCTGGGGGACGTCTGTGGAGAGATGAGGGTGAGAGAAGCGAGAGGAGAGGGAGAAGACATGCCTTCCTCTTCGGATGAAAGCTCAGAGCCATCGCCGAAAATGTCGCGCTCGAGGGTGTGTGCCTGTGAAGGAATGAGGTGGGATCGCGAGCTCGGGGAGGAGGACTGACCGGTGCCATGGCGGTTGAACGTTGAAAGACAAGATGTGGCAAACAGGTGTAAAGTCACTAGTGTAGCGTGATCTAAGTAAATAACCTCATAATTCATTTTACACTTATAGTACATATACCCCGCAGTCCTCGTATGTTTCCTTTCCTTAGAATGGATCCCTACCCTGCAGACAGGACTCCCTCCCTCACAAACTCGGATGCCTCCTTCTCCTCCTTCGACCCCCCTTCCGTCGAAGACCGCCCCCTCCCCGCCCTTCCCCACGAACTCCCTCCGATTCAGAACAACCTCCAAATTACCCACGACCGTCGAAAACCCATTCCCGATTTCCCCAAGCAGCTGAAACCCGTCCTGGCCTCCCCTCCTAAGCTTTCCGCCCCCTTGGTCAAGTCCAAGGCTTGGCGCAACATGCACCGAAATGCCGTGCTGGCACTGCGGCAACCTCGGCTCCTCACCCGAATCCTCCACTTTACTACGTGGGACGATCTCTATGCCCTCTTTGCGACCTGCTCCGGAATCAGGCGTCTCTGGGCCTCCCGTGGCGTCAGGGATGTCATTCTCTCTCGTTACCTACCAGGTTACCGTGTAGCCATGCGGCAGAGGGATCTCTCCGCACTCCAGGCCGTCGATGTCACTCTCCACGACCTCCATCTCCTATGTTCGTCCTTCCTTCCTCTCCCCATGTGCACGTTGATCATCCCTCGTTTTCAATTATCCAGTACTCTCGCAACAGGTCCCGCTCCACCAGTATCCTATGCATGCGCTTGCCAGTCTCTCGCGGCCCCTTGCTCATGACTCGGCTAACGACAATGCAACCGCAGCAATGACCACGAGACTCGCTACCCTTGCCAGTACACATTCCCGTTTCGTCCTTTTCTTACAGTCACTCGTCCATAGCTCCCCTCTCCCGCTACCCATCGATTCTGATCTTCCACGTCAGCCCTCTTGGTTTCCATCACCGCCCGGCTCTCCGCCTCGTGTCTTCCGCGAGCTCACTTTCCCAGCTCCGCTCTCTTACGTGTCCGATCTTTTGGATGTCCAGTCTTCTGATGCCAGCGTTCACAGTTCCTCAGACACCCGGTGTTCGACCAGCGCCCCGCGTTCGCGGACAAACACTTCCAGCCCCTTATCGCGGACCAATGCCACTGTAGTGACCACACAATCCCCGATCAAGGCACGCACCAGGAAGCTGTCCATTTTTGGTACTCCTCCCCCTCGGCCCCCACCACCAATGGAGCCGCGCTCACTCAAGTATTACGCAGCTCCTTGGAGGCGCTCCGCCGCCCCGCGAAATGCGCCGAATGCTCCGCCCATCCCTCCGTTCTCCGACACCCGGCCCACCTCCTATTCCGAGGAAGATATCTCCCGTCATTTTGCAAGGACGCACAAGCGTAGCGTCTCTGCCGATGTTTCCTCTGCGTCCTCGATCAGCGGCAGCTCATCTCCCCCCTCTATTCGAAAAGCACCACACGACATGCGTATGCCTAGCTCTCCCCACGATCTCTCTTTTGCACTTTCGAGAATTCGTGCTCCTGTCCTTCGCATCTTCGTCCCTTGCAATGTCCTCTCTCCTGACGCCATTGCGGTTTGTGAGGCACAACTCCACACCGGGGGGCTCTGGCAGTATCTCTCGACTGGAGACGTTGTTTGCAACTTTGGTTATGTTCCCTCGACTCCAAACGGCACACAATCTCAGTTGGATCTCTCTCCCGAAGAACGATTTACATCTCGAAATACCTGGCTCCTCTTTGATGGAAATACCTTAGTTCCTTTTTCTCCTCCAGCCCCGCCACCACTCCCAGACCCTCTCAGTCTCCCTTCGCCCTTCTATTATGCCCACCTCGCGTCTTTTAACGGGAACCCTACCTTCATATTTGCGCCGCCGGGTGGTGGAGGTGTTCCTGAGACTTCGCTTGTAAACACCGCGACACGCGTTCCGAGTCCCCACTCACCCGGTGGTTGGGCGATGGCAAAGAGGTACATGTGGATAGCGCGCGCACGTGTCGGGATGGGCTTTATGGATGTTGACGACGGACTTGGCGAGGGCTGGCGGGGCGAGTGGGTCCTCGAGGCAGAAGGGACTGAGGAAGGTAGGCAGACTCTCATTGATTGTATTTCCGGGCTTGCGGGTGAGATATTCGTCTGGGAGCTTGTGCGAGAAAAGAGCGGCGGGGGCCGCATCTGGCTTCGGTGAGTAGTCACTTTGTCCTGGCATCCGTACCCGCTCACGCGTTTCCGTCCAGACTTATTAGACCCGTAGTTCCACCAAAGGACAATTCAACGAACATTCATTTGATTCGCTCTTACTTATCATAGGACGCCCTAGATTATATTTTACTTGCAACACTTAACACCGCTTTGCTCGACGGACACTGCACTGCTAACATGTACGATCTAGTCCCGCACATCCTCTACCTGTTTTCTTTTCCATGTTATTGCTTGATGTTGTTGCGGACAATCTTTTACTCTTCCCAACGAAGACAATGCGTCTTCTGTTTCTCAGCCAAACAAATCATTTACCCGTTGCATTACGCAAACTCGGAGCTGCGCATCACGATTCGGCAATAGCATCAGGCTGAATCAGGTATGTTTAACAATCGGAGCTGCGCATCACTGGTTCGAGAGTACATCAGGTAAGCTTAACAACCCCGGCGCTCAAGAACTGTGTCAAATTGAATCCACCCTGAGGGGCCGTCACCACACCTGCCTTCTGGAGGACGCTAACGGGCAGATTCGAACGATGTCAATATTTCCGTCGTGACAACCTTAGTGTGGTGCTCACGCAAGAGTGTCGGTAATGACACGGGCGGGAATTTCTGCGCAGTCGTCTGGGTACGCAACAGCCTGTAGCCATGCCTACACCAAAGTAAGCACAAGGGTCACACCCAAGACGCCTGGCGATGAAAAAAGGAGGGAAGTCCCACCTTGACGTCCTCCTCTGGATACCCAAACGTTTGCTGAATGAACGCCGCGCTCGGGCCAGCGCGATTCTCGGGGGACGCAAATGTCCGTACATAGCCCGAGAGCTGATTCAGGAACTCGCGCACGTCAGAAGGTGCTGCGCGCGTGGGATGTGCTGCGATGAGCCATGACGGCCACGGCGTTGGAACTTCGCCAATCTGACCAATAATATTACACATGAGTTCACAGATCAATTTCCGCGCTCACGCGGACGTGAAGGCCGCCCCACCCCGGGCAGTGTTGGACGTACAAAGCGACATTCCCCAGCGTCGGCAAACGGTTTGGTGGTAAACCATTCCCACATGAACGCACTCGTCGATCCGTCGCTCACGGAATCGATTAGGCCACGGATGTCATTGTTGACTGCGGAGAATCATGGTCTAGATAGGGAATGCACAGGAACGACGTGTTGACGTACCCTGGAATCGGAGATCCTCGGTGGACCAGCCTTGCTGTAGAGCCATCACGTATGCCATCGTTTGGCTACCGCTGTGTTTATCCCCGAGTGGTAAGGCAAGAGTGTGCGGTCCTCAGGACAGGTACGGCCAAGACAGGGGCAAAGGGTTTACCTGCCATTCCTTGAGATTCCGAGCGTTGTGCCCTGAAGATCGGATATCTGTTTGTATGCAGAATCCTTGGCTGCTGTGATCACAGCCCTACGGTACCGTATCAGCCGACATCAGCTTATTTTGATTCGAGATGGAACAAATGGGATGGTGAACGTGCCATCTCAGAGGGGAGGTGACATAACTCCCGACAAGCTTATACGCCTCAGAACCCTTCGTAATGCCCGCTATCAGTGGGTCCGTCAGGGCGCTGTCATATGAACGCGATCAGTGGTTGGATAAGAGACCCAAGTACACTGTCACGGGTAAGATGGAGACGTACATCGCAACGTCGATCTCGTCGCTTGTCAAACGGGAGATCAGCTGGCCCGTCCCACCTAGCATGGACATTCATCGATAATCAAGCACGAGGTGTTGCAAATCATACTAGGACATTCTATGAGTGTGAACGTCTTATCTTGGTCGGCAGCCGCATATTGGAGCAACGGGGAGCAGAAGTGCTCGCGGACTGTGTATGGATTCTATCAGCGCCAACCCTTGACTCCTCACCAAGAGCAAATCACCGTATCCTACCCTCAGAGGCATTGATGTGCTGTAGACGAAGAGGTCTCTGATAGTACCTTGTGAAAGTCTTTCGTGTACTTGATCTGACTTCAGTCTTGTGTACATACCTCTTTGGCTAAATTTATCAAACAAATTGCTGGGACAGAGATATCTTGGGCGAATGTATGTTGTTCTTAGAGACACGTAACAAACAAGAACTACATTCATGTAACATACGAAACCCGTGGAAGGAGCGATCATTGTATCAGGATCATCCATGCTAACACAAAGTAAAAGAGTCTAGAGCAGTTCAGACAGAGTGCGGTGTAGGGGTGGTTAATCACTCACAACAGAGGATATACGGCAAGAAGGATACGCTGTTGCTCTATCTTCGTACCATCCAAAAAGTTTATAGAGGCTGTTTGGTCACAGTGAGCAGTAAACAATATAACAGAAGGAATGACGAATTACCCCAGATACACCATGCCCATGCGGCTAGTGCAATCGGTGCACGTACCCAGATGATGCGGATAAAGCAGGATATAAGTGCTGCAATGTCCAAAGGTGCTATGCAGTACCCCAGAACGCATAAACCTTGGAAGAACGAGCTTTAAGAATGGTCAAACACGTGCATACCGCCGGATTCGCGCTTATATACGTACACTCGGCCTCCAAGTAGCTACGGGTGAAAGATTTGTAAAAGGCAACATTGGATGCACTTCTTGAACTTACCTTTGCCTGAATAGTCACTACAAGAGACCCAACAGAGACGATCACGACTACACTCGTGAATAACCCGAGAGCCTGGCTGGCTGGTGCCTTCGACGAAAGTGAGTCGGATCATGCGGAGAAGTGACCAGGCATGCGCATACATTCACGCTAAGCATCATACCAAGGGCAAGGCAAAGTAATAAAGGTCCCCAAAGATCCCAATCCCTGGTATGGGTTAGACCTGTTCTCCAACCGATGACTAAACATACCTCAGAACTTCACGACCGGTAGCTTTACGGGGATACAGTACTTGAACGAGTTTTGAGTATATGGAAAGAAGGTCACGCGCCTATATGTCAGTAGTAAGTGCAGTGCAAGGGGTCAAGGGTTAAGACGAACGATCGTTGTAGTCACGGGCTCGTCGAGGGTGTCGACTCCCGTGTATCTATATAGAAGTGGTTTTCAGTTTAATAACCAAACTGAACAACGAACGAACGACACACACCGTGTTTCGACCCGAATACCACCCACCGTCTGCCTAGCGGGCTTGTGGGGCGCGTTCGAGCTACCAATGTTTCCTGAGACGCCCTGTATAGATGGACTAGCGCTGCTCATATGTGCGACTGGATCTGGCGCGCGCGATTTTCCTTTGTCTATGGTTGGCGCAGGTAGACCTGGTGCGGTGAATCCGGGGATATCTTGTTCGTCCAGGTCATCGTCATCCTCGTCTGACGGACGGTCAGTATGCATCAAATTGGTGCGATATTGAACATGCCTGCTTCGATGAACCTCGAAGAGGATGTTAATGGTGCTTTCACAGAGGCCATATGCGAGTTACTTGGAATGCTCGAGTTTCACCTTTAGGCAGTCGTGTCTCGGCGCGGTAATCGGATGTGGTGCTGGTCACGTGAATATTTCCACGGTCGGGCAAGTCCATATCGGTAAATGACTGACGCGTCTCGAGGTCCATTCCACACTCGACGAGAAACGCAAAGATGGTGTGTGCCATCCCCTTCGACGTCGTACATCTGCTGATGACTCGCTCGTAGGGAAACGCGCCCTCAGGAATACCGCCGCCTGCCCATGGTCAGGGCCAGAATCAAGACAACAAGGAGAAGAAAGACCAGCAACCGCAGAAGAAGAAATGGGAGCCACCTCTCCCAACGCGGGTTGGAAAGAAGAAAAAACGCGGTCCCGCAACGGCGTCCAAACTTCCTCCCATCTATCCGAGTACGCGATGTCGTCTGCGTCTCCTCAAGATAGAGCGTATCAAAGACTACCTCATCCTTGAGGAGGAGTTTATCCAGAACCAAGAACGCTTGAAGCCGGAGTCATCCAGAGAGGAAAAGAACCAAGACGAGAGGTCGAAAGTCGATGATTTGCGTGGCACCCCAATCGCAGTAGGAACCCTGGAGGAGATCATCGACGACGACCATGCCATCATCAGCACTGCGTCCGGGCCAGAGTCATATGTGCCAATCATGAGTTTCGTCGACAAAGACCGCATTGAGCCCGGGTGCTCAGTACTATTGCATCACAAGAACCAGGCCGTTGTTGGCGTTTTGGAAGATGACACGAATCCCTTGGTCAGCGTCATGAAGCTCGAGAAAGCCCCAACAGAGAGTTATGCAGATATTGGTGGTCTCGAGCAGCAAATACAAGAAATCAAGGTAGGCATGATGGATAATGCAGTGAATTAGTCGCTTAAATACTCCGCAGGAATCTGTCGAGCTTCCGCTTACACATCCAGAACTCTATGAAGAGATGGGCATTAAACCACCCAAGGGTGTCATCCTTTATGGGGTTCCCGGAACAGGGAAGACTCTCCTAGCGAAGGCTGTCGCAAATCAGACTTCCGCCACTTTCTTGCGCGTCGTCGGCTCTGAGCTTATTCAGAAATATCTTGGTGATGGACCAAAACTCGTGCGAGAAATGTTCCGAGTAGCAGAAGAGCATGCCCCAAGTATCGTATTCATTGATGAAATCGATGCCATTGGTACTAAGCGGTAGGTGAGATTTGTGTAGCTGCTTGTCTGTTTTGACCGGTGTTCTTTCAGATATGATTCGACTTCGGGGGGAGAGCGTGAAATTCAGCGGACGATGTTGGAACTACTCAATCAACTCGATGGGTTTGACACGCGTGGTGATGTCAAAGTCATCATGGCTACCAACAGGATCGAAACACTTGATCCAGCTCTCATCCGCCCTGGTCGGATCGACCGAAAGATTGAGTTCCCTCTACCGGACGTAAAGACAAAACGGCATATTTTCCGGTACTTTGCACTTACTGTCCTGCTTGACGTTATTCATCTGTCTCGCACAGGTTACATACAGCGCGGATGAGCTTGAGTGATGATGTCGACCTAGAGGAGTTTGTCATGGCGAAAGATGATCTCTCGGGTGCCGATATCAAGGCAGTGTGTACGGAAGCAGGTTTGCTTGCATTGAGAGAACGGCGAATGCGGGTAACCAAAGCCGATGTTACAACAGCGAGGGAAAAGGTGCGTAGTTCACGCAAGTTTGTGGTGAGTGTCTCACGCCTTTTGCAGGTGCTATACAGAAAGAACGAGGGTACTCCGGAGGGACTCTACTTGTAGATGTTTGGTCATGTCTTTTCTGGGGACTGCAGTCAGTTCGCCCCGCATATATATTCTGCCTGAACTACCCGAGGACGTTACATCTGCGAAAGGAAAGCGGAAACCACACCACCCAGATACTTGACATCAGCAGGAGCAGATCCGGTGTAGTAAGCTGATGCTCAAGCCTCAACCACATATTTTGAGCTCGTCTGCGGTGACCAGGTCTGGAGAATCCGTAAACTTGCCACCCGTAGTCTGCTGATCTACCCTATTTTCGCAACAATGTATCACCCGACCTCAAGAATGTTACGTGCATTCACAATATATCGCACAGATCCTTTTGACCGGCCGATCCTGCATTCCGGTCTCCCGAAACCTCACCCACGCAAGCCCCGAATTCTGTGAGATACATTTCTTCTCCATTCGTACTCTACTTACCGTGGTGGTGGGTTTACTAGTTCGTTGTTATTTTGAGAACCAAGCGACAAGTGTTAGTGAAAGACGTTTTCGAGGCCTTACCAATCTTCCCGACAGGGCCCGTGACGAGATGAAACGGGGGGGTCCATCTATCAGCGTATAAGGTCTTAGAGCCGACGATGGTTACCAGACTAATCGTGTCTGACATTCAGCTCGAGGGCAGCATTGTCGCCGACATGGAACTCATAACAATGTATACATCAGTCCTTTTGTAGAACTCAACCTGAACATCGAGATAATCATCGTCTGATGGCCGGCGTCGACGGACACAGTGCGATCAGACAGTTCATATACGTCACCCGCCAGGCCAGCGATTACACACCCTAGGCTTTCTTCGAATGTGCAGTCGTTGGCCTGGCGAGTGCATTGAGGTGCAGCTTGGACACACTGTCCTCGCGAAACCACGACTCCAGTGAGACCGCAGCATTATTGATTATAAAGTAGTCACAACGGACGCAAACGTAGACGACTTACCAGCGCTCTCTAGATGGGTTACCTTGGGCAAGATCACGAGATATATGATACCTTGGAGCACATCTACTCTAGAATATTATGATGAAAACGATCGATTAGGTGCTGAGATTAAGTAACCGAGGCTCCGCTATATCGACACTGAGAACCAACAAAACAACTTGTAGTACCGACGAGAAGAGAGCTATGTCCGCAGCATAAGGGAAACACTCATAGAGCCTCAACCATCGCTCCGATTCGGCCTTTCTTACTGTCCAAATGGGAAAAGTTGTTCGCAACTCGGATCTTGCAGCAGCTGGTAGAACGTGACCAAGTTGGCCTTGATCGCGGCCTCGAGTTCGGAAGTCGGGTTAGGGTACAGTTGAGCTGTCAAGTTGAGCTGTCTATGGTACGCATAGCACAACTGATAAAAATCAGCACGGTGGAACGGCAGGACCAGGGAGATCGACGTACACTCCCATCGTCCTCCGGGTTCACCACAAAGTTGTTCACGCCTTCGTTATGACCTGGCAGCACGCCGACCAAGTTGAATACCTCGCCAAAAACGGCGCTGATCTGGTCAAAATCGTATGGGCCCTGACGACGATAGAATCCCTCAGGGTACTTGTGCAGCTGGAAGAAACTCCGCGCGTCCTCCAATGTGGCGTTCATCGTCGTGTTCACAGTCTGGTTGCTCACGAAGAAGGCGAGGGGAAAGGTTGTTTCTGCGTAGGCGGTTAGGTAGCGGGGGGTATCGAACGAAAAGGTCGGGTTGCGTGCGATGGAGTCGTTGATACGGAGGGACTTTTGCAGGGATGCAGATTCAACAGTGATCATACCATCTCCAACAAGGTTGGCGGCGTAGACAAGCTGTGAAAGAGATGAGCGATATAGATACGGTGGTAGACCGTACCTACCTGATCAAACAGGGTCTCGTTGAAATTGAAATTATCGCCAAAGTAATAATCTCCACGACTGGTGCTAGCATCACCTGGAGTTGAGAGTCGACAGCAGTGATCAGCACATGGTCATAGGCAGTACGCATGATACCCATCATCATGGGGGAGGCGGTACGGAGCTTACCTTCAAAGTTGCCGTGGATGTTAATTCCGGGAGTGAATTGACCACCTGCAGTCGTGTTTGCACCAATACTCATCAAATTGGTCAGATGGTTTCCGTCAACAATAAATGCCTATTTCATTTTCAAACACCATCCATCGGTTACCAGGGAAAACGAGACGACGGAACACCCTCGGACATACCCCATAAGTGACGAACGCAGCCAAGTTCCATCCCATGTTGAAACCTGTGGATTTGAAACTGAATCTCGACGAAGATCATTGTACTATGTTTTACATACCCTCCTGAACAGCATTGATCATCTCAGCCGGAGTGGCCACGCCATTATGGTTGAGATACTTTGTAAAGGGGGCATGTTCATGGGTAAATCGCACCACCGGGATCTGCAATCACTTACCCCGTGAGAAGCAAGGGTGTTCAATCCCGGGCAGGGACCACGAATATCACCAGGTTGATCAGGCTGGTATGGGTGGGCCGAATCATAAACCAGCTTTGCGGATGTGTCGTTGATGGGAGGCGGAAGAGGTTGTGGCCCGGGCATGCTACTAAAGATTTGCGCTACGTACTGGACCTCTTCCGGAGATAAGCCCGCGAGCGAACGGTGTTCCGGGAAGTTTGCTAGGTGCGAGAACCCCAGCGAACATGGGACGAGCGCAACTAGTATCGCGAGATTCTGTAACTTCATCCCGAACACGAACGAGGCGCTAGGGGAAACAACTTTGATGAGGAAGGCGAATCGAATTATATACCCGTTTAGTTTTGGTCAACAGATGTTCCAAGGAGCTCGCGATACGCCGTGCCCCCGGAGCAGACCACTGGAAGTGTCCGTCAATCGCGGTGGCACAGCCTCATCAGCAATTTAGACACTTACTTAATTACACTTAAATGAACTTATTCAGTCTGATTAAGCCGAGATAAGTCAACGAGGCCATAAGTAGATTAAGTCGAGTTCCAGACCACTCGTTTTCTGAAATTTGACTTATTCACGACTTTTTCTGGACTTAGGAGAAAGGGTTGGCCTCAATTAATGCACCGCGCCGTCTATCGGGTAAGTAAAATAAGGAAAACAAGTATACAATCAGACCGGTCAGTAAACGAAAGCAGGACGAGCTAGAGCTTGCAAGCGGGGTATACGATGGAGCATGCTTGATACGAGTTCACGAGAAAAAGGCTCTGTCAATGGATGAGGAGATTAGCGCAATGACAATGGGATGATGAAAATAAGACGTGAACAAAGAACGTACAAAGCAAGGAACGGGGATCAGCAGCTTCACTGGCTTCGTCAGAAATGCTACCGGATGATAGTTTGAGTTGGCGGGCACTTTGGGCCGCCATGAAAAGATCGCGAAGCCAGGCAGTACCACGTTTGAGAACAGCATCTCTGTATGCAAGTGATTCGCTACCCCAGTTGGCCCACGAAAAGTTGAAAGGCGACAACGTAGATTCCCCAGTCTGCTTGTTAAGCACCTTGGGAAGTTTGAACTTGTACTTCAGCATACCATCTCCGGTGGCGACGGCAGTAACAAGAGCCCCGTTGATAACATGCTGCCATCCTTGATGTACAAAACGGCACGTTCTAACTGTTGTTGAAACAATGTACTGTATAAGTGGACTCGGATTGTATTCAATGAGCAAATGAAACATCACCGCTGCAGCAGCCATTCCGACCACGCCCGCCATGTCCTTCCCAGCTGCAAGGTGGCTGGTTCCCCACTCAGGGACATTGACATATCTGACAATATTGTTGAGATGCATAGTCCCCAGTAATTCGACAAGGAAGACCGAACAAAACAAGCTTTCTTTTCCATTATCTGCGGGATCCTCACGAAGGTAGCCATAGTTCTGGAATAGTGCTTCTGCGGCTGCGGGGATGTCCACATCAATATCCATTCTTGCAAAGAAAGAAACCATCATGGAGATGGCAGTGGACCCAATACCGCTTTGCCATTCTGAAAGGCGCTGTTGCATCTAAAAACATATTAGGTCAGCGACAACTAAATCAGAGTAATGCACTTACAATACCCATGACTGAGCCATCCAGCGTGATCCTGTACTTAATCTCTGGAAACATGATGTCCCAGACGACCTGAATAGCACCAGCGAGCTTGTCTTCGGGAATGACCCATGGATTGGGCTGCGAGGCAGCCCAGAGTGTGATGGTACCAACCAGTCTGCGTGACCATCTGCTGTCATTGCTTGGCATGGGGAGGTCCCTAATCATATACTTCTTCTTGATAATCTCGACAATATATCCATCTTGGTCGTACTGAGTTCCGGAAGCTACGAGAGGCGCCGTGGTGACTTGGGAAAAAGAAGTCGATGAGTCAGGTTCCGTGGGAGGAGCCGCTATATCGTCCTCAAGCTTTACCCTCTTCACTGGGGGCTGAGACACATGCACAATACCCAACGATGTCTTGTGGGAGCTGTGGTTAATATGCCATGATAAATGGGAAGATATGAAGGTAACTTACAGAGGGAGTGGTTCGTGCGCATGAAGATGCAAACCATGTGGGTTCATCGACCACCATCATCTCTGGTTCATTCTCATCGGGCTCACTATCAAGGACCAGGACCACAGGGTCTTCACGCACGAACACTCTTCGCTTGCTAGCACCTGAGCTTGTGCGGATGTAGGCAGCCAAGCTAGCAGGGACGCCGTCTCGTTCGCCATCACTGTCTGCCGCTGGAAGCTGTAATAAATCTGAGTAAGTCTAGCAATACTAGGGTAGGTGGTACATACCTCCACAACAACAGAACTGGGACGTGACTGATAACTAGCAGATTGCGCACGTTCATCGTCCTCATCTACGTCGTCGCCAAAGATTTCAGGGTCCTCCACCAGTGAGTTAGTGCCAGGATGCAGCGGCGCCTCTTTACTTTGTTTGCTGACAGACTTGGACGTTTGAACAGATGACTTGGTCACGTTGGTGCTGAGTGTAGAAGGGGGGCCCTGATGATAGGACAGCAGGGCCGTTGTGGGAGCAGACGATACCGGAGTTTTGGCCACCTCCACTCCTGCAGTCCATTTATTGACTTCGCCACTCAGCGAGATTTTTTTTGCCCTGGTGTTGAGCGCCAGGTCACGGAAGAAGAGTGTAGATTGTGTGAGTAGGAACATGACTTAATGAGAGATTTACTCACGGGTTGGAACCAGAACTTGCGGCAATTGCCTCAGGCTGAACAGCAGCTGCAACGACGTCAAGATTACCTCAATAATGTGCCATTAACTGTGTGTGGGCTGTGGGCTTACCAGCATTGGCAGCCTTCTTGTCCCTCTGTGTGCGTGCGTAATTAGTCTTCCAGTCGTTGATTGCATCTTTCAAACCAACCATGCCTAGGCGAGGATCTGGTTTGATGTTGGTTCCCTGGCGGGCCACGATCTGAACTTCAGCAGTGTTTTCTGGAGCAGACATCTGGGTCAACAAGTGAGTTTATCATAAATTAGATTGTCATCAAACTTGTTTTGATGGTACACACCTTCAACTTGCTATCCACAGGCTGACCTTTAATACGAGCGTGAGGACGGGGACGAGGACGCACAGGCGTCACTTGCTCTGTTCCCCCTTGCTTAGCCTCCATTTCAATCTCCATCTTCGCTAGGCGTGCTATACTGTCCTTCTTGCTCTTTTCACGTACTGTCTTGTCCGCAAGTTTCTGGTTGTTGTCAGCAGCAATTTCTTCCTTGGTGCGTTGCTTTCCCTGTGCCTGTAAAACAATTTCACCGGGGTGGGATGTCGCATTTTTCGCGCGAGTGCGGGGACAGGACTGCTCATCTGTTCCCAAGCCTTCCATCGCTGCCAGTCGGGAAGAAAGGCTTTCAGTGATGATGTGGAACGTGAGGAAGAAAAGGTCCCGAACTCAAGCTGAAAATTTCAACCAAATTATATGTACCCTCACCCTGACTGCATACCCTGACCCAAATCCTTAGTGTCCGTGCGCCACATAGCCACACTGGCATACACCATGACTCCTCAAAATCCTCGCCACGTGGTCCTCCAGCTTCCGTGCGGCCATCCGGGTTGCTCACGCCACTTCAAAACGCCTGCTGGGCGCACGAAACATCATCGTTCTGCTCATCCCATAAATCACCAGACGTTCCAGTTTCCCAACACATGGACTCGGACCCAGATGACTCTGCACATTCAACCCCTTCACCTTCATTTCAGTCGCAGGACTTCCATCAACCTTGGGATGATGAAGAATTTCATAACCCCAACGAGGGGGACGTCAACCAGGAGCGACCTCCAGCACTTTCCCATGACATTGAATCCGTTTTTTATGGCCATGGTGACAGACTCTATCGAAATTTTCATCCGTCACTTACTGGTAAGCCATTTTTCATCTTCTTTACATTGTTAAACCCACACTGTCCGTAGGTCGACCATGTGACGAGCACAGCGGGTTTCTAGAGCCTGGGATGCCCCCTCCTCCTAACATTGCTGATCTGACAAACTGGGCGCCATTCAAGGATCGCGTTCAGTTCGAGATCGCGGACCTCCTCTACACACGTATGCAGCTATCGGCATCGCAAATCAATGCTTTAATGGACCTATGGGCATGTACACTTCTCCCTCATAACAATGCCCCGCCATTCACCAACTGCCGCGCTCTCTACAACACCATCGACAACATCCCAATGGGTGATGTAAAATGGCAACACTTCAAGATTCAGTATACCGGCGATGTTCCGAGCATCAATCCTCCTCCCTGGATGCACGAAAGCTACGAAGTCTGGTACCATGATGCAAGGGAAGTGGCACATCAAATCCTCGGTAACCCCAGCTATGCTGATTGCATAGATCTTTGACCATTTCGGGAATTCTCTACAGAAGATGATCATCGTCAGTATCAAGATTTCATGTCCGCGGACTGGGCTTGGACACAAGCAGTAAGTACACTTGTTCTCCTTGTTCTCACTATCCAAGTTGGTCCGATAGATTCATTCATTCATTAGGACAAGGTTGCTGTTAAGACCGCGATCTCCGGGTTGAACTCCGGAACTCCGGAGTTACGCGCGGAGGGTTTGGGATGTCGGCTTCACCTTATGTGGTGCGCCCTTGTTGGAGTCCATCCCGGATTTCAGAATACGGAGGTGAAAGGATAAAGACGTCAAGTGTAAACACTTGAGTCAAGTACGAGGTCGGAGGAGAACCGTCGAGGTTCAAAGTCGGAGGGTCAGAGTGAGGAGAACAGTCTATGATGATATTCAAACTGAGGTGTACATGATTTCGGAGAGGGTTTATATACAGAGGCGGAGATCATATGTCTAAGGGAAAATGAGACAGATGTACAACGGCCGGAGCGGAGTTTATCTACGAAGCGGAAATGAGACAGCAATAAGAGAGACAGTGGTAACGGAGCTGTGCCCGTCAGCGAGCACAGGTTCAGAGATGTCTATCAAAGTAAATAAGACAGCGAGTAAGTGAGACAACAGTGACGCCTGTCAAATGAGCACAGGTACGGAGATGTCAAACCGGAGAACAACGCCGGAGTCCATGAGGTTATCTTGGAGCGAAGTCTCGGAGCGGGAATGGAATAAATGGACGGAGATGGGACTTAGGAAAATGCGGGATATGACAGTATCCCCCTCTTAGGCCTGAACCCCTGAAGGCCACAGCGAGGGACAATGCAGAGATTCCTGCAGCAGAGTCCGAAAACGGATCAAGGGTATCAAGGCGGATGTGTTGAGTCCGTGGGTCTTCATCCTAACCACCATGTCCGACTTTAGTGATATCAAGGAGTGGTCCGACAAACGCCTGGAGGAGGGGGCGGACGACGACGATGAAGTCTGCGCGGCGAAGTTCGCTGAGCAGCGACGGAGGGTAAAGGCGAAGAAGGCGGAGGCGGAGGCGGCGCGGAAAGCGGAGGAGGAAGCCTGACGCAAAGAGGCTGAGGAAGCAGCCAAGAAGCAGGTGAGTGAGGCGTCGGTCACCGCTGAGATCGCGCTGACCGGAGCAGGCGGAGCAGGTTCATGCACAGCAGAGTGCAGCGAAGGGGAAGGGGAAGGGGCTCCCGGAGTGCACACAGTGCGCGGACTGTGGAGTGGAGTGTGAACGAGGGCCTGGAAAGGCTATTGTGTGCAAGGCCTGCATTGAGGCAAAAGTGAGGTGCGACTGGCCTGGCTCGGAGAAGGCGGAGAAGACGGAGCGACGGAGAAAGAGGGTGGATGAGGAGTCCCCGCGGGGGAAGAAGAAGAAGGTGTGGACGACGGAGTTGGAGGCGGGCCCGAGCATGGTGACAGCAGGGGCCATTCTGCTTCCACCGCTCGTTGCCATGGAGCTCCGGGAACTCCTTCGAGGCCTGTACCGATGCCTTGATGATCAAAACCGGCTGCTGAAGCAGCTGGTGGAGCTGAAGGCGACGGAGGTCTACGGAGAGGAGTCGGAGTCGGAGGATGAGGGGATCGATGAGGAGGTCAGGGAAGAAGAGGTCGCAGGGCTGCGAACGGAGGTGCGCGAAGCGATCGCTGCGGAGGTCACGGCGTGGGAGGCGGAGAAGTCGGGAGAGAAGGGTGATGGAACGGAGGAGGAAAGTGAGAGCGGGGAGGAATATTGGGATTGATCTGCGCTCTTCTGTTTTCTCTCATGGACAACTCTATGTTGCTCTTTCACGTTATACTCATCCCAGGAGAATCAAGGTTCTGTTTAAACAAAGGCAAGAAGATACCAAGACACCCAATGTTGTTTGGACTGAGGTATTTGTACATTTGAATATTTGATTCATACCATTTGTATTTGTACTGTGTGGAATAGAATAGATGCCAGGTTCAATTGTGTTTATAAGAATGTGCTATGTAATCCTACACAAAAAACTCAGATGATTGTGCCGAAGGCACAACTGACATACATATTTGATAGGATGACTTGTGCCGAAGGCACAAGCTGCGGGTGAACAAGCTAGTTTGCTTATAATGGGTTTATATAGGTTTATATACATATGTCAGACTGAGACACATGGCACAATTAATATAGAGCTTTTGTGCTCTGAGTGATGTTAGTGAATAAATAATGAATGATTACGCCTTGTTTTCCACGGATCGAACGTTTGCAATACGAAGGATGCCTAATTTGGGCATACCTTTGGTCAGTATATGTACACACCCAAATGAGGCTTATGGGGAGCTAACGATTGACGGAAGTCATCGGTGATACGTCATCTGCATGTATGTATAATATGTTTTGGACAATTTGTACACTACCTGCAGTATGGCAAGGGGGAGACTATCTCTGTGACATAGGGAACTGCACATAGTCACTGGCAAGTTCTCTCAAGTTCCAAACACATCATATATTCTTTGTAAATACTTGAATCAGAGGGCCGAAGGTAACAAACAAGCTAGTCATGTACATGAACTCCGGACGTCGATTCCGTGGGTGACATTTCGCATCAACAAACTATTAAGATTCGTAGGGATCAAACCGTCTCACACACTTGGGTTGCGGCCGGATCCACTCGTCCGGGTCGGGCTTGATAGTGTTCCGCATCTCCTCTGCGAAGCTTTCCATCGCCATGGTTCGGAGGTCGAAACTGGTCGGTCCCTCGGGATCTGGTCTCTTAGGATGTGACGGGGGAGGTGGCATGCGACCCGGGCCCCATGGAAAACCGACGGGCCACGTGGGCAAGTAACACATCTCCTGTCGACCGTTTATCAGTCATGATATAAAAATACGAGGCCCACATGACGCGCAACAGACGCACCTCGGGACCACACCCAGGATTACACTTCACCCACACGTTCCAGTCCAGCCATGCCATTAGGCGGTTCAGGTCCTCTGCCCAAGTAGTCCAAAGGTCACTTATTTCGGCAATCTCGAGAAATACCTTTGTGTTCAACAGCGGATCGACGCCCGCATAGACGCCCGCGGCCCACATTTTCGTCACCACCCTGCAAATCTCTCGGCTGGTCCCTCGTACAGCCTGCAGAAGTAATTTCTCTGAATCGGTCATGAAGCCGGACTCCATGGAGTACGTATGTGTCGTGGCACACAGCTTGTATATGGGAATTGTCCAGTCCAGATCACTCTTGTCTGATCGGTAGGTTGGTGTGGCCGAGAAAAGGAGG